>JWHW01029273.1:36500-52079 GCA_000931545.1 Papilio glaucus | reverse complement strand
AGGGAGTTTCCCTCGCGCTCCCGCTCCCTCTATTCGAGATAGTAATCTCGCAGGAGGCGACGGCCTGTCGACAAACCCCTAGTTACAGATCTACCTTGGCTAAAACCTACTCCAAAAATAAATATGATTAAGAATTGTTTCTTATGTTTAATTGCGTAGAATTATTTTTTACTTTTTTGTACATTTGTTTTTTTTATAAATATATTTTTTTAAGTTGGTTTTGTTTTTGTTTAAAATTTCGTTAATTTCTTGTTTTTTAGTGAATCTAAAGTTTGTTATGTGATTTTGTTTGTCAGGATATGGGTAGCTAATAAACGCTCTGCTCATATGAAACAGCGTTGTTTAAATGAGACAAACGAAGAAAGGACGGAACGCCTATCTCAAATAAGGAAATCGACTTCCAGGGCCATTTAACAGACTAGTTGAACATACAATAATTCGATAATAACAAAAATTTTGAACAGAGTAAATTTCAATAAAACATAATCACAGTCTTGGCTTGATACACGACCGTTTAACTAACGAGACGGAGGAGCAACGTACCCACAGTATTGTCTCGATACACAGTCGTTTCAACACAAAAAGAGAACAATGTCAATGTAATCAAAGTCAATTAAATACTCTTTAATTAAGATTAACTCAAAAACAACTTGTCAGATCTAGATCAAATTTATACGGGGATACATGGTAACAACCAACTTACAAATAAAGAAAGATAATATACAATTCTTTCATACTTCATTTTTATGTACGTCCTATAGTTTAGCCTAGGTAAGCCAAGAAAGTAAAACTCAATTTTGTCATGTTACGCATTATTAAGAATAACTCAAAAACTACTAGTCGGATCTTGACTAAAAAAAGGGACCATACAACAAGCACTAACTGTCGAACAAAAAATGAATCATTGAAATCGGTTCACCAGCAGCGGAGTTCTGAGGTAACAAACATAAAAAACAAACATACAGACGAATTGATAACCTCTTTTTTGAAGTCAATTAAAAATATTCTTCAGAAGAAGACACTTCAATTTTATTTGATAAAATTGAAAATTAAATTTGAATTTATGATTTCAATATAATTCTAACAAAAATCAAATCCAGAAATGTACTTACTTGCATCAGACCAATGTCTACTTGTAGCAGGAGGTACGTCAGCAAGCATGAGTAACCTTGTGGTGTCGCACCCATAGCTGCTCAACAACCTTTTAGGGTTTTCACCATTATATTTAGATTTACTCATTTTTTCCCATTGAACTAAAACAGGTTCTCCAGTACTTTTTTCCTTGTACTCCTTACCTACTTTTTCAACATTCCCTGGTGGTATATATTTTCCTGATGATTTGATTTTGTAACTCTGTCCCATAATCATACCTTGAACTAGAAGCTTCTTGAAAGGTTCCGGTTCTGGAGTCCACCCAAGTGAATGCAGAAAATAACTCATAAATCGAGCATAATATAAGTGCAAAACTGCATGCTCTTTACCACCAATGTAACAATGAACAGGGGTAAAATTTTGAATTTTTTCTTTACTAAATGGCATACTTATATTATCATGGTCCAAAAATCGGTAATAGTACCAAGAGGAATCCACAAATGTGTCCATAGTATCCGTTTCCCTTGTTGCAGTACCTGAACATTTTGGGCATTTACATATCTTCCAATCATTCATATTTTTTAATGATGGAGGCCCTAATTCGACAGAATTGATTTCAGGTAACGTTACAGGGAGGTCATCATACGGAACTGGAACTATGCCACATTTGGAGCAATAAATAATTGGTATAGGTGTACCCCAATACCTTTGTCTAGATATCAACCAATCCTTAAGCTTAGAACTAACATAATGTCCTCCAACTTTTTTACTTAAAGCTATGTCTATTGCTTTTTGATTTTCATTATCAATATTTATGTTTCTAGTTTCATGTTCAAAAGAAATTTTCAGATCTTGAGATAACTTTCTGTCTTCAGCATCTACAGAAGGACATGCCATATACACCTCCTGCCCTTCGGGATATTTGACATTGTCTGTGATATATATTGGCATTTCAGAATTTGTTATTGGGTTAACACATTTTATACTTGAACTTTTATCATTTAGGAATTCATCCAAAATTATATTATTTTTTTGCATAGTTAAGAATTGTCCATGTATGAGTTTGTATGGTTCAGAGGTCCAGACATTAAAATGTTTAACATTATCACCTATCTTGATCTGAAATGTAACTGAAATTCCATCACATTCTCCAATCCAATGTTTTTGAAGGTTTATTATGTCCTTCCAGTTCTCTAAATTTTTACTATTAAGGCCATCACACAACTGCTTAGCATATTTTGTAGTCTTGATAAACCATTGAGTAAGAACTTTTTTTTCGACTGTAGCCCCTGATCTCCATGAGCACCCATTGTCATCTACTTGTTCATCTGCTAATACAGTTTTGTCAACAGGATCCCAGTTCACCTTTGCCTATAATTTATTTATTGTTAAATCAGTTAGTCATTTATTTGACACCTTACTTTTTACTGCCTAACCTAACTTACAAATATTAGGAAGAACTATGGTTCATATAGACATCTTAGGTAGGTAACTTTAGTCTAAGTTGTAAATGAAAAGTTATGCAAAGAGAAATAAAATACAAGCTAGAAATGTGCAAAATTTACCTTGCTTTGGTAAGCCAAACCATTTTCAAATAATTTTAGAAATATATATTGTGTCCATTTGTAGTAACTAGGGTCACAGGTACTTATTTCCTTGTCCCAATCAAAATTAAAGCCTAAATCAAAAAGTTGTTCTTTCATTGTTGAAATATTACTTTTTGTCCAGTTCTGTGGAGGAATATTGCGCTCCAAGGCTGCATTTTCAGCAGGTAAACCAAATGCATCCCATCCAATTGGATGTACAACATTTTTCCCATTCATTTTATGAAACTTTGCAATAGTGTCTGATATAGAGTACACTCGTACATGCCCCATGTGCAAATTGCCAGAGGGATATGGAAACATTGGCAGCACATAGTATGGCTCATCATTAATATTGCTGTTCTTACTTTGTACATCTTCACACCAATGTTTTTCTATTTTTAACTTAATATCTGTGGAGATATCTTCATTCTGCAATAAAAGATAGAACAAATATTTTTTAAAGTTAAAGTAAATATGAAAGCGCCAATGAATGAACGAGGTAATGGAAGTTTGGAACTCCAGATTTATAATCCTAGACCCATAAATCGTAAAGTGATGTTATTCCAATCATGCTGACAAGCATGTATCATCAAAGTTCAAAACATAAAGTCATAATCAAGATGTTTATTTTGAGACTATCAATAATAAAATAAAATATTTATTTATCCTTACCCACAGCCCAAGACTACCGTTGAATCTTTTGAAAATTTTAAATGATCCATGCCGAAGATTTAATACACGCCTCGGAATCCTCATCATTAATATAAATTAAACTGTGTTAGTAACTTCGAGAAATTTAAGTCATAACGTTGAAATTAAATATTTAACAAATTAGGGAATTATAATTTCATGTAAATTTAACGCATTCCGTTAGTTTAGTACCCATTACTCATATTTCATGCATAATAAGTAAATACTTATTCTTGAATGATAGATCACCTAAATAAAACTTAAATTAAATTACAAAAAAAGTATCAATACTAGTACTATAATATAAATAATGTATGTATAATGATATATAAATATATTATGCTAGGTCAGTGTTGTATGCGTATGTATGTATTTAAAATGTAGTGTATAAAATAATTGTCACAAGTTGCCAAAGAGTATATATGTCACCGACCGATTGTCAGAGCAGACACTTTATAATTGGGCTAGGCAAATTCTAAACGGTCGGCACATTCTCATTTGAACGAATCATTGACATTATGCCGTTACATTTCCAGTCACTTTCTAATGACGCGAAGTCATTGGGCGAAATATGGTACGCATATTGCGAATACAATAAAAATGTCGTTCGACAAAACCGCGCGGACGTGACCGCGCTGATTGGTCGAAACTCGTATCCTAGGCCATTTCTTTTCTTTTGCTTGCAAGCTGTTGCTAAGCGTAAACGAAGAAAATGTTCTTGTGAAGTTATTTTCAATTATTTTCGTACCACCATTTACATTGACATACTGTACTAAAATCAAACCTGTTGTTTATTTTGACGAGAGTGGGAATTGAAGACAATGAATTTAACTATATGTTTTTTGTTTAAATAATTTTTAATGTGTAAGAAACTCGTGTAATATTGTTTGCGACGTATATATCCAGTTGATAAAGGTTTAAAATTATTTTGATAATTTTTCATTGTCCATAACCTGTTGGAAAATAAATAACTTGTGTAATTAATTAAGTTACTGATGCTACTAAAATAATTGAACATAAAATCACATTTATTTGTTTACATTTAGCAACTGGCTAACTACTAATTTTCGAAGATGTCGATGCTGGTAACCTTATTGACGGTTCTTACAGCGTCATCTGATAGAGGGCTCGCGATCCGAATGATCTTGAGCTAAAAATAGGTCCCTAATGTAATCTAGGGGCTTAGTTGCTGGATTTAGCTGCTATCGGTGTGGGTGTTGTGTCTACTCAAGTAGAACGTGTTACCGTCGAAGACTATAATGACGGTTACTAAGTAGGGGTGTTGTCTCCGTGCTCTTCGAGGGAAGGAGCGTACCTGTCCCCCGACGGTCGTCAACTGTTTTATCGAGTATCTGGGGGCGGTGTGGACCACCCTTTACCGCGGGTGCGATTTGTGTTCGCGATGCGTATCTGTCGTCGTACTCGTAGGCGAGAGTTTTGTGCCTGTGCTATGGTTTGAGTGTCCTCATGATCGCGGTGGATCAGTAGGACGTGTTTAGGTCTGCGTTTGGCGACTGTAGACTCAGGATTTGGAACGTAGTCGGCGGCATGAACTATGAGAGGGTTGGGATGTGGGCTTTCGAAGTAGCGCTTCGAAAGTCCCCGGAAATGCTCTTGGATCATGTCCATATTTAGGTCATTATGTATATCTACCTTGCGCTGGAACCATTGAGCCACCGCGGGGTTCATTTCTATTCTCCATTTGCTAAACCACTCGGCTAGCCGACTGGCTGCGGCCTGGAGGCGTCGAGTGACTCTACCTAGGTGTCGATTTGCGTAGTAAAGGAACGTGTCATCTGCTGGTGAAAAGTGAAAATAGCAGAGGAGATAAGACAGAGCCTTCTACACGGTATCGGAAGAGCAACTGGCTAAAGGATGACTAGCAACGAATCAAAAAAGCGGAACTCAAGATTCGACCGATCAGCGCTTAAAGTTCGTTTTGTAGACAGAAAGACATTGCCTTACGTTTGCTCTTTGTTGTGCCTAATAAAGAAAAGGAAGTGCCTTTTCTCTCAATTATTCCTTAAACTGACAATGTGCCGACCGTTTAGAATTTGCCTAGCCTGATTATAAAGTGGCTGCCCTTACAATCGATCGGTGACATATACAAGGTTAATACCTCAGACTATTTACTTTTTACTTACAGAAAGAAATAAAGTATGCGCCTACACCCGATATCCAGAGGTCAGAGGGATAGCCAGAGATTATGAATTTTCATTTGGCTTGGTACTGGCATACCTCTCTCGCTTCTTCTAAATCCATACATCGACGCATACATGCTCGTCAGTTATGGGTACTCATTATATCACCACACCCTTCTTTAGTATGTCTCTTATAGCAAGAAGCATACCTTTCCCAACTACTATATAAACAACTAATATATATTGTATAGTCCATTCTAATTTCTATTGCGTCGATCAAACCATAGACCATAGCCATAGATGGCATTAACTGCCATAGACCATCAAGATGAATCACACAAGACTTACTAGTCCTATTATTTGTATTATATGTTTCAATATATTTGATTTGACATGACATTGGATTACATTGTTCTGCTTCATTCTCATTCTATACTTGTTCTGTACTGATTTACGCTACTTTTTAAAAATAATAATTTACAGTATCTGATAGAAGTATAACAATAGACTTTAGTTTCCACTTCGCACCTATTTTTTATTAGAATTGAAATGGCCAAACCCAAAACAGAAGATGCTTCTGAAGAAGCAAAAAAAATCGTCGATGACGCAAAAAATTTTATCGAGAAAGCCATCGGTGATATTGGGAAAACTTCTGCAACAAAACAACTTATTTTAGGAACTGCGTCCGGATGGTATGTTTACAAGATTTATTTTTAATTATATAAATTCATTGTCTTCACGTTTCTCGCAATGTATTGACTAATACATACCACAAATCGTATTTTTAGGATCACCGGTTTTATAACAATGAAAATTGGTAAATTTGCCGCTGTTGGGATTGGCAGCGGTGTAATATTGTTGCATATCGCTAGCCAAAGAGGCTACATTGATATTAACTGGGATAAAATTAACAAGAAAGTTGATAAAATCAGCGACAAAATTGAGAAAGAGGCAACAGGAAAATCTCCAGATTGGTTTGAAAAAGTAAGATAAAAATTATACAAAATTCTGTTACTTATTTCAATGCATGAAGTTCCTTGGCCGGTTTCAATAAAATTTCAAAAGGCAAAGTGGGATTATGGGATAGGGTATTGCATGGGCTTTCGTTACATATTGATATTTTTTGCAAAGTTCTTTTTGTTGCAGGTATTAACATTTGTCAAAGATAATTCCTATTATTCAGCAGGCTTTACTGGTGGATTCTTTTTTGGAATAGCGTCTTCATGAAATTAAAAAATTATAAATCAATTGACAGTGAGTTTATAATTTTATTAAGCCGGTCAAGTCAACAGATTGTAAATAATATTATAGATATTACAACTACTAATTGGTTGTAACTGAAATAAAAGTTTTATGCAATATTTGAGTATTTGAATAATGAATGAAATTGTCTTCTTTTTTGATTCAAAATAAAATTATATCTTTGTAATATAAGTAATATATTCCAATGTTAAATTATTCTATTACAGGTAGAAAGATTTGTGGATCGTAAAATTGACAAAGCTGAAGATTTATTAAAGAAAAAAGAAAAAAAGGCAAAGAAATGGTTTAACAATTTCTCTGGAGATGATCACTACCAAGCAACTGAAACGCACATATTTTTAACATCTTTTGTAGCTGGCATGGCTATTGGACTTCTTTGTGGCAAATAATCATCCTCCTTGATCAATCCTTAATAATCACTTCAAATATCTTTATACTAGATCTGTTCAATGTTTATTAGGTTTTGTTATAATCACTATAGTATGCATAAGAAGATATGATTTAAAATATTGTATCCTACTTTCAATATTGTTATTGTGCAATAAATGTAATTTATAATCATTCTGTGTTAATACATTTTAGTTAACATTTGCCCATTAGTTTGTGTGTGCATAACTGTTGGTTTCCACTGGTGGGAAATCGTGTTGCGATACAAAGTTTCCCACAATGTTTAAATCTATGTTCGCATTGTCATTTCATAAGTTGTCACACATTTTGACATCGAACATGTCTCACAAATAAGTATTGATACAATTTATATTGCCACTTGTACCATGACATAAATATTCTGTGTATTGACATGCAGTACAAACTCACGGGGTGTTGTGTTGAGAGATATTATCAGGGCTGCCAGATGAAAAAATATATGATCATACATAGACTACAAAAAAATCGTATTCCAAAGAGTACGTACGAGTACAAAGTATTAATTAAAAAATAACATTTTTTTTTAGTTTTAGAAAAGAAATGCATTAAAACTATTTATTAGACTCTCACAAATGGAATGAAAATAAAATAAAAATGATGATTGTATTTAATACTAGCTGTGCCCCGCGGTTTCACCCGCCATGCAAATGATATTACCGTAACCCATCATCATCTCACTGCCCTTTTCCCGCGTATATGGGGTCGACACAGTATGGCCGTAGCAGAGTTCAATTGATATAACTTTTATTTATAATCCGGTTGAGATAAAACAAACACTAAGTGAAGCTTGCCGCAATAGATTAGTGAAAACCGCACCTTAATCGGTTAAGCCGTTTCTGAATGGACAGAAGACCGGGTAGACAGGAAAAAAGGATGTTTCGTTTTCCTATCCATCCCCTTCCCATCCTATCCTTATTTAGGAAAGGAAGGAGGACTGAAATTGGGCCTCCGGCACCTCACACATCAGACGAAACGCAGAATAATTCTACTTCACGCCTGTTTTCTGTGAGGCTATAGGCGGGTATGACATTACGACATAAAAAAATGTTGGCGTACTGCTACTCGTGCGGGTCGATAGTTTAACATAACTTACCAGTCCAATTTATTTTTTATTGGACTTTTAACGCAAACATTCATATCACAAAAATAACAAAAGAGACAGTTACTCTTCTGAGGTCAATTGTGTTCACAGTTGGCAGTTTCAAGAGTTTCTTAATGAAAACAAAAATACTCATTTAGGCTGTTCTCAATCTAATTCTTTATTATTAATGTAGTAGTTATACAGCTCCTTAGGACCTAAGCTTTCCAGAAATGATCTGTAAGTTTTTATGTAATTTCTTTTTATAGCAAGGACAGCATGCTGGTAATATGTCTTCTCATGCCGTAATAAAGATTCCCAGTTCCTGCAATTTTCTGTATCAGTGCTCAACAATACATATAGTTCTTTGCCGGACCTGAAAATGTTTTTATTTTTGTGTAAACTTTTTGGAGTTTGTATACACATTGAAAAAGAAATGCAAAACCAATATGGGCACCAACAAAATGGCACATAAATAATTTTTATTTACTATAATTTCATGCCTATGTTATTTGTTTTTACGAATTCGTTGTAAAATTAACAAAAATAAATGTAAGATGTACGCCTTAAGTAATATAAAAGACGCATTGGGATAAAACAAATTTTACGGAATTTATCGCGTTTATTTTACGCTTCTTGTTCCCGACGTTTCGAGTACTTTACAGCGCTCATGATCATGGGGGGAACTGAGGTGTCAAACGTCCCTATGTCAAAGTTGCTGGCAAAGTATCCAATTACTTTCAATATTATTTCCGCTCCCATCTATGCAAAGTGCATAGATCTCTTTCTGAAAGGCCGGCAACGCATCTGCAGTTCCCCTGGTGTTGCAGGTGTCCATGGGCGACGTTGAGCACCTTGGTGTTCCCGCTGCTCGTTTGCCCCCTTTTCTTATATAAAAAAAAGTGAAACCACACTAAAAGTATTATCAAAAAAAACTGAATTTTGCAATAACACGCGCAATAATTTCGAATAACTAATACGCTTAAAACAACTGGCGATCTCAAAAAGACCCCGAAACCAGTACCAATACCAAACCAATACCATCATGTTCCAAACCACTGAAACTATATGGGTTGCCTCATAAAATACATAAGACATAGCTTAAGCTTAAGGTTTCAATAAAAATATTCTACAAGCCACCTAGGAAGATAATTCAATTTTTACCATTTGTCCGGTGTAATATCCCTCTACAAGACGCCGGAGTATAAAAGCTTGATTGTAAGCTCTCTTATATATTAGTCAGACATTAGCTACCGATCGAGGCACCCTCAAATCGTAATGCTAAACGCGCATTGAGTGACAGCCCAAGCCGAGGTCATCCCCTCTCGGGGTCCCTTGAGCCCAGTCACTCCATGGAGCGTCTGCCGAAGCGACCTAAGAGCTCGGCGGCCTCCCAATCCGGTCATAACACTAAAGTAACGGCCCGAACCGATGCTCCCTCGGGAGCCCTCGCGCTTAGTTACTGCAAAGAGGATTAGGCTAAGCGCCCTCTGCGCTCTGCCTCCTCAAATCCGGTGAATCTGTTAAACCCTCCTCCAGGCTAACAGAGACAAGTCAGTCAAAAAAAAATCTCTTATATAGGACAAACAAAGAGACCCATCAAAACTCGCGTAAAAGAACACATAGCTGACTTAAAACACCAACGCTCCAAGAAGTCTGCAGTCTGTGATCATGTTTCGAACGCCCCCGCCATTATATAAGATTTGATAAACCCCAATTCCTCGCCAAACTTACTGAAGATGATGAAATGATGAAGAAGAAGATGGCTGACTACCACCGGCTTGGGATCCCCTGATTAATAAAATTAAACATACATTCCAAACTAAGAATACATTCGACGTGCCGCGAAGCTGGCACACACTTTTTTAACCGACTTCAAAAAGGAGGAGGTTCTCAATTCAATTGGTACTTTTTTATGTATGTAAACCGATTACGCTGAGATTTATGCTCCCATTGCGATGATTCTTTTTTTGTTCGACAGCTAGTGCTTGTCGTATGGTCCCATTTTTTTAAGTCAAGATCCAACCAGTAGTAAACCGTTTTTGAGTTAGTCTTAATAATGCATAAATGAAAAAGTCGAGTTATACTTTCTTGGCTTACGTAGGCTAAACTATAGGCCTTACATAAAAATGATTATAAAGGATTGAAGATCTTTAAAAATGCTAAATAAAAGTCCGCGATAGCATATCTTTATCTTCTGTATTTCCTTGGCTGACGCCGACTCCAACAATGAATATGATTTATTATATTGTTTAATTGCTTAAAATTATTTTTTACATTTTAGCGCATTCGTTGTTTTTAAATATATATTATATAGGTAATTTTAAGTCGGTATATTTTTGTTTAAAAAAATACTGTTTTGTTTGTAGTGACATTTCAATTATATTCTTAAGTCACAACACAAGAATAATCTATACATGAGAAGTTTATAAACGAATAAAGACCTGGTGCCCACAATTATTGCTAACTTGCCTTTGACCTCCACAATAGAGGCCCAGATACCATCTTGAACTTCAGATCTGTCAGAGACTAACGAGCATGGCGACAACTGGCAGCAGGAGAACAACCCCAATAAGTCCAAAGGTAAAGAACACGAACGAGGATCTATACGGATGGATCAGAGACGATTCTACATACATAACGAACAACACTTTTTTCCAAGCAGAATGCATGGGGGTAATAGAAGCAGGAAGTGTCAAAGATGAGAGTATATGTATACTCTCAGACAGCATGACCGTGATAATGCCATTGAATAGTAACCTAATGACCTCAGGCCTTATTTACGCATGCCATCTACGACTCAAAAAAGTAAGGGTTGAGAATAACATAACCCTTCAATGAATTAAGAACCACAGTGGATCAAGAGGTAATGATGCGGCGGATGAATTAGCCCGGAGGGGTACTAATAGCCGAGCAATCGGCACAGAACCTATCGTCCCGCTACCACTTGTATGTTTAAGGTTAGAGGTAATGAGGAGAAGTTACGCCACTCACTGCGACCTATGGAATAAAACAAAAGAGTATAGACAAGCGAGAGAAGCCTTTCCAAAAATAAATAAGCTTATCTCAAGTAAATCACAAATCCGGACGGTCGTGGCAGCGCTCACAGGTCACGGCTTTTTCAATAAACATTAGTTTAATATAGATATTACAGACAATCTTTTATGTAGAGCGTGCATAGAGGATGTAGTGACGGCGACTCACGTCTTACTGTACTGCCCTACGGGCTTTGATTAGAGGTTTAAATATCTCGACTCGTCGGGATCACTCCTGGAGATCGCCAGCAACATTAAAGGGTTGCTGGGTTTCTTCGTGGAGCTGGGCTGGCTGAAGTGATGCGAAAAAGTAGCACCCAGCTACTAACTAACCATTATGATTCTGTACTGTACGGTTTTCGCGCAACTTCGCACAATCGCGTTGTAAAATTATCTGTACCTAGCTGTATTTCCAGTACGTAGTAGAGAGGATGCGCGCCTTTAAGAGAGGAGCACGTCCTCCCTTAAAGGCGCGCATTCGCAGATCCTCCGGTGTTGTGGATGTTTATGGTCGTAGGTGATCACTGAACATTAAAATAACAGATGATCGTTACCTCTACCCTACAAAAAATAGGAGGTAGTTTTACAAAAACAAGAGAAGTTTATGTTTAGTGAGTAGACAAATGCCACTTGGTGAGGATGGTCATCAACATTGATCAAAATCATTCAAAAACCAAGAAAAATAACATGAACCTAAGTTAGCAAATCACTACAATGCATTAAGCAAAAAGGACTACACAGAAGTATGAAAAAAGAGGCACACATGCAAATGTCTTTATTCCTAAAATATAGATATTTGCATTTGTAAATTGTGCACATTAATTCTATATTGCAATAATGGCATTTATGGGTAGTATGTAAATCAAACATTTGGATGTGTTATAACCAGAAACATATGTCTGGAAATATTTCAACAAATCACTTGGGCTGTTGTTCAGGTGCTGGATAGGTGACAATAATCACAGTAGTATAGTTATTACTTACATTACACTAGGTGGAATTGGTTCAGGAAGGTGAGCCGGCACAATATGTTGATTTACATTATTTTGTTCATTTATATAACTTGGAATCTGTAGAGTTTCTGTAAAACTTAATTCTGACCTAAAATATAAATTAGTTTAACTACATTTTTATATACAAATTAATCAATCAATTTTTACTTTTTACAATTATAACAAAAACTTACTAAATGAATAATTAATTAAGTAATTAAGGAACTGTAATGTAGTTTAGTTAATTAATGAACAAAGTGCTATAAGTGAGCCTAAGGTTTTCTGCCTTTTTCCATGAAATAAAAAATTACTTACGTTATTTTAAGATCAGTATCTGCACAAGGAATTGTATTGGTATTTTCTGGTATTCTTTCAAAGCTTCTATTATAATTTGTTTCAATTTGACCTTGTTCGTGAATACTCCTATTTTTATTTTTTCCAGATCTGGAAGTTATAAAAATGATAACACATTATAATATGGTTATGCAGTATCAAATAAGAAATTTGCATGCTAATTTATATTGTTCATCATTAATACAATACTAGAAATACTTATGTTTTAGACATTATAAGTTGTATTCCATCAATGTGTATAACAATAAGGGTGGGTTCAAACCAAATGTATTGTCAGCCACCAACCATCAACTGTGAGTTATAGTTTTAAATTATTTAACTTTTGTAAACACCAAACTGATGACAATACATTAAATGTTGCATAGTCACCAACCTGTAGCAGACAATTATTGTGCTGTGCCACTATGGCACTATGCACCATGTTAATTGGCAATACTGAACATAAAAGCTTGTTATTTTAAACATTAAACACAGCATTTTCTATATTGTCATCAAAAGTTTTTAATGATGTTCGAAAATATTTTTAGAATTTCCCCAGGTCATATCTAAATTCCAAATATAACATAGAATACTTTTCTTTTAATAGAAGAGATGCACCCTAACTCTTTTTCTTGTCTTCATTTCTCTTGAGAGCTTTGCAAATGGCCAATTCCTTAGCGAAATTTTTAAATAATAACTTTTGTAAGCACTTATATAATATATCATCATCAATATATTATAATAATCACGAATACTACACATTGAAATAACACTAATTTTCGACCCGACGTTTTGAGTACTTTACAGTGCTCATGGTCATGAGGACTGCTTGCAATGCATAGACATCTGCAACAAGCAAATGTGATGCAGATGCAATACATTTGCTTGTTGCTTAACATCACTTAACATCAGGTGGTCCGCTTGCTCATTTGCCACCTTATTCCATAAACGTCGGGAATCAAAAAAACGAAAAATAAACGCGATTAAATAAGTTATTGCCATTTTTTACTGAAATACCATTTGTAACCCCTGGGATGTATTTGTGAAGAGTTTAAGAGAAACTACTCACTAGAGCATATGCAGTTTGACTGACTTCATGTTCACTGAGATACTCACAGTTGATGGCTGACAATCCATTGTGTGTGAACTTGGCCTAATAGAATGCAAGTTGTATATGCACATTAATGGAATATTTTTTCCTTATAGTAATAATTGGAATAACAAGCAATAATGAAATAACTCTCAAATAAGTAGTTGCAAAAAGGACTTACTGTTTGTGATTCTTTTTCCTTAGATATGGCTTTACATTTTGTAAAGAATTTGCAATTTTCTGCTTATATTCTCCTAATATTTCATTGTGTTTTGAAATAAATGCTTGTTTGTCAGTATCATTAAGAGAAAGCCATGATTTAGTTGCCTCTTTTAAAAGTTTACGATCCTAAAAAGTTTCAAGTAATTAATTAATGATAGGCTACAAAAGAATCATGTTCAATTTAGTTTTTTTGGTATTCTCTGGTATTCGTACACAGAGCTATGTATAAATATGATACAATTTGACACAATTACTAAAAAACATTTTTTTAATGGATTAAGGTGGCAAACAAGCAAGCGATCACCTGATTTTAAGTGAGCGCTACCCATAGACATCCGCAACAAGCACATGTGTTGCAGATGCATTGCCTACCTTTAATGGACAGAGGAGTGCATAGACAGGAATTAGGATATTTCCTTTTACCCGTTAACCCCTACCCGTCCAATCCTCTTCCCGTTCCCATCCTATCCTTATGACTAAAGGGTGGGAAGGGGAAGGGGAAGAGGACTGAAATTAGGCCTCTGGCACCTCGCTCATCAGACGAAATATAGAATACTTCTACTTCACACCTGTTTTCTGTGAGGTTGTGGTATATCACCAGCCAGCCCATTCGAGCAACAGATGTTGTTGTTGTTGGCTCTACCACTGTGAATGTATATCTATTAGATTTAACAGAGATCTAAGATATAAAAATTTAGAATATCCACAGCAAGTGGTAGCAACAATGACACATGAATACAGCTAAGAGGTGCATTTAATTCGGTAGTAGGAATTTAATATTGTGATTTTTTTTATTTACTAACTTTTTTATTGAAGTAACAAACTAGCAACAGGTCAAAAAATATGTCTTCACCCTGAACCCCTGAACATCCACAATATCAAAGGAACTGTGGTTGCGGCTGTGGGAACTGGCGGGCTTTTAAACTGCTTTGGCTATGCAAAACCGGCACGCCGAAATTAGGTTAGCGCTCGAAGGGAGCTTCTTATGAGGATGTTTAAATTTATTTTTTAAATTTTTCAGGTACAGTTATTGATAAAAAGCAGTACACTCCTCCCCTCCCAAAAACAGGCTCCCGAGATATAAAAGGCTATCCAGTAAAGAACTGTATTGGAAATTATAATCACGTAGCGTGAAAAAATCGTAACTTAAAACATACCTTTTCAACATTTTTATTCAACAATTGTCGTTTAGTGCAATATAAGTTAATATACAAATTTAATGGTGTTCGAGGTATACGTTCAATCCTCTCCATTATGTAAAGATCGATCTATTGACCATTTATAATATTCTCTACGTATGAGAACTGCTTTTATTTCTATTAAAATATTATAATTTGTTGCGATTCCTGCAGAAAAAATCTTGGCTAGTAGAAAGAATGATCTTAGAAATTATGATAACTCCCATACCATAATTTCCAAGATCATTGTGGGAAATTACTAATCACAGGAATATTCACTTTTGATCTGACTCAACAACAAATCAATATTCAATTGAATTGCAAAGATAATGTCAAAGAGCATATAAAATAATGTATTAACTACGTTAAAAGAGACTTAGCTTCGAACAAAGAATTGTCACTTTGGCATAAGATCTCAACCAATATGCAAATATTAACGTCGTCGTACTTGCG
>JWHW01029273.1:23660-36137 GCA_000931545.1 Papilio glaucus | reverse complement strand
TTAAACAACAAAGAGATATGATATCTCAGGGTTCTTCCTATGCGACAAACAACACAAATAACAAACATAAGGACAAGTAAAATAAGAAAAAAAAATAGCACACAAAAGGTAATATATTGTTATATCCCTGATGAAAATTTAAGAACAATCAAATAAAATTTTGCCAAAATACATAATTAATTTACAGTACCAATAATTAAATCTAGGTTATAATAATCACAATTTACAATAAGAATAACAATTATTAAATCAGGACTACAATTTACCATTAACCCGTGTTCCCACACCAAGCGCAATAATACGCTCCAGGGAGTTGGTCCCCCGTCACACGGCCTCTCCTGACCTGGAGTTGTCCTCGACGATCTGTACTATCTGGTACCCACTAATCTGATCGATATAAGTTCTCCTTTACAACTTAGGGCAAATCTACCAATATTCCTTAATCAATGTTGCCAACCATTACCCTCCACTCCCCCTCATTCTTCAGTCTGATGATTCTGATTAGGCATGAGACATTCCTGCATCATTTTATACCCGGTCTCAAAGGTACGGGTGTCGCCGTGTACCCAGTACAAAAACCCAGTATCAAAATACCTATAGGTATGTCCAGACCTGGCCTTAGGGGCCTCTTTTTGCAGATTCGATCGAACAACCTTTGGAACACTTAGATGATTTTTTCTAGTAATTTAATATATTTTTAGTTATTTCGTATTTACCGGCTTACTGTATTTTATATGAAATCTTTCCTTCCTACTTTACCAGGCTTACAACTTTATCTTATAAATAAAACTAAAACGGTCCAAAAAGTCAATTCCAAAAGTTCAATCCGCTATCACAACAAAACTAATGTAAGCTGACATAAAAAATAAAATCAGTACAAGTAATAACATAATATAATAATAAAATATTTCATCCACTCTAAAATCACCTTAATTATCGTAAAGTATCTTTTTTCCTCCTCTAGAAAATATATTCAAAATTAATATTACTTTTTAACATTAGTACGCAATTAACTGCCTAATGACAAAAGAAATAAGGAACAAATTTGTATCTGTTTATTTTATGTTTTATTTGGGTATGACGGTCGAGCGCAAGCGTTATGAAAAACAGCCACCGTCGGACGAGGCGGCGCTGCTGTACCGGACCTGTACTGTACCCGTACCTACACCTCATACGTGCCACGGCACCGGGTATGACGCGTAGGTACGTACGTGCGGCGGAACGTCATAGGTATGGATTGAGATTAGGTCGGCGCGTCGCTCGATCGACAATACCTATCGGGTACGGACCGGGTAGTTACCGTACATACCCGGTCTGCATACTGGTAAGTTCATACTGGGTTTTTATACCTGTACCAATATATACGCCTCATCCCTAATTCTGATGTCAGATCTGACATCTGATGTCTGACTGATCTGACAGTTTTGATAGGATAAACAAGAGAATGTTTATTATAAAGTTCTTTGATTATGAAATATTCTTTAATCAAAGATAAAATCCAATGTTAATTGTACAACACAATATAAGATTCAAATTCTGTAAGCTATCAGCTTATTTTAATTTAAAAGCCTTCAACAATAAATATGCATTAAAATACATGTAGTTATGGTATGCAAAAATGGGAAATCGTTAAGGCAGCAAAGTTTAAATGAATATAACTACTTTCATACGCGTAATGCAGGCTAAGAAGCGTTATATTTTACTTTTTTTTTCATGTAGTCTAATTATTTATGGCTACTTAAGTGGGTTTCGCTTGAAATCTGAATTGACGCAAAAGATTCGCCGCGATCAACTACCATCATTTGCAACACTAGATGAATTATATGAGGCGCCTTCACGACTAAAGAGAAGCCCGCATTCGACAGTAAAATCATGTCGTATGGAGACGTGCTTTGATTTTTCAAAATGTGGTGATGACCCTAAAGTATATGTTTATCCAACTGATGGCCCAGTAAGTGCACCATATCGTAAAGTGTTATCCGTTTTAAGGGAATCAAGATATGCCACTCGAGACCCAAATGAGGCATGCTTGTTTTTACCAGCCGTGGATACTTTGGACGCCGATCCTCTGTCACCTGAACACATACCTGATGTAGCTCAAAGGTTATCAAGATTGCCTCATTGGAAGAATGGTCGAAATCATATCATATTTAACTTATATGCTGGCACATGGCCTGATTATGCTGAGAATGCATTAGGTTTTGACCCAGATGAAGCAATATTAGCTAGAGCAAGTGCATCAGAAACTGTTTTCCGTGATGGCTTTGACATATCCTTACCATTGTTTCATAAGGAACATCCCGAGCGAGGTGGTGCTGCACCAGCTGCTACTGCTAATCCCTTTCCAGCACCAAAGAGACATTTGCTAGCATTTAAAGGAAAAAGATATGTGCATGGTATAGGGAGTGAGACAAGGAATTCATTATGGCACCTACATGATGGGAATAACCTAATATTGGTAACAACATGCCGACATGGAAAATCTTGGAAGGACTTGAGGGATGAAAGGTGTGATGAAGACAACAGAGAATATGACAAGTAAGGCTTTATTTGCAAAAATTAAGCTACTATTAATTATTAGCTTAAATATTCCATAGTACATTTTGGTGCATGATAAAATTATGGTGACGGAAGTGGATGGCAAAGATATTTTTGGCGAAACATTTGACAGTTCTTTTGCCTCTCAGTTTTCCTCCTCCTCCTTCGTCCTTTTGGACAGAAAAATATAACTCAATTCACGTAATTTATTGTATTATTTTCACATTTTTGTATTATTGCATAGTTGTATAATCTGTTGACTCAGCAACAGCAACAGTTGTTGCATGAATGAGCTTGACTGGGAAACTACCTAAACTTCACAAAATACCATCTTGAAGTATAAGATATATTTATACTTATGAATTTCTTCTGATCAGTGATGTATCACAGCCCCATCTCTTTCTCATCCTCCTTTAAAAAGGTCCTGAGAGAAGACAAGAGTTGTAGAAGTGATGGTCACTGAACAATTGAAAAGTGCCACATACTTATCTGATACCTTCAATCATTAAAATGTATCTAAAATGAAGTCTTAAGATTTTCTACTTAGAGACTTTAATAACAAACTAGAATGGTTATAGTGCAGTATGATTTACTGAGACTACTAAGAACATTAATTAAAAACAAAATATGTTTATCAGTGCTGCAAACTCGTAAGATCCAAAAAATGCAAATGTATCTTTAAATATTTTCACTTCTAGAACTCTCAAGTAATGTTCTTGAGTAAATAAATAAATTCATATTTAAAAATTTTAGATTTGATTATGAACAGTTGTTGGCAAATTCAACATTCTGCTTAGTCGCCCGAGGACGGCGCCTTGGGTCTTACCGGTTCTTAGAGGCCCTAGCCGCCGGTTGTGTTCCCGTTCTATTAAGTAATGGTTGGAGGCTACCATTTGACGAACGTATTGACTGGCGCCGCGCTGTAATATGGGCTGATGAGCGTCTTTTGTTACAGGTGGGGACTTTTAAAATAGTAAAAGATATGGCTACAACATTGTCAATCAATTGTATATTTTTATAGTTTTTAATACAAAATTACATTGTTCTGTCCAGGTGCCAGAGCTTGTACGCTCAGTTCCTCCTGAGCGTATACTTGCTTTGAGACAACAAACACAATTATTATGAGAACAGTACTTTTCCTCTATTGAGAAAATTGTTTTTACTACAATTGAGGTAAAATATTGTTATATATGTAATATGATTTAAAATATTTTTAAAGGTTGATGTTAAATGAAATAATTTTTTCCGTTTTTACTTACAGCTAATATTTGAACGTATATTAGCGCATCGCTTTTCAAGACAACGTGAGGCGCTTATTTGGAACGCGTCACCTGGCGCACTGGGCACTCTGGCTACTTACGGGGATTCCCGGGCACATTACCCAGTAGCTATAGCTGCGCCAGTGGCTCCCCCTGCGCCTTTGCCTCCTCCGATCCCTCTTCCCGTGCCATCCGTACCATCCACTTCACCACCGCCAACACCCGGAGAAACGTTCACCGCTTTGTTGTATGTCCAAGCAACATCCCCGGCTTTACATAAACTGCTCGCTAATATAGCTAGTAGCGAATACTGCGAAAAGGTTATTTATTATTTATTAAATCTTGAATTTAATAACTAAAGGCTTTATATATATGTATACTACCAATGTTAATAATACAAATATGTCTTTGCTGATGTCAATACCTCAGGCCTCAGATCTTAATCAATAATGAGCTATAATACTCCTAGTGTTAGCAAAGTTTTTTAAAATCTTAATTTAAATTAACATCAGTTTTTGATTACGGTCACTTTATTAACGTTAAAAACGCTTATTATTAGTATTAACTTATTCTTCATTACATCGTAATTATTTTTTCCTCAATTTGTTAATAGGTAGTGTTAGTGTGGGACAGTGAACGCGCCGCCCCAACACTTAAATTGCTAGCGCGCATGGCGGGCGATGAGCGTGATCCGTTACCAGTGATTGTTATTGATGCCACTACTCATTACCCTGGGCAAGTAAAACTATCATGTCATATCTTATAATCTCGCTCTATAAGGTTGAACTTGAAATTAATTACAACAAAAATACTAACTAGAACCAGCCCAGTGTTGCTACTAAAAGATTAAACATAAAATTTAGTTAAATTAGATAAATAAATAAAGTAGATAGATGTTATATATCTTTTCTGAACAGCATCAGTGTCTTGCCTTCAGGTATTTCGACACAGGCGAAAATTAGGATGAGCACCAGTGTCCTATTTGCATGTATTTATAAGACTTACTGTAATCACCAACGCACGCTGGCTAAGCGTGTTTTGATAGTTTTCTTTTATAAATTTCAAATAAATTTTGCGATAGTTTTATAATTACGTTTCTCAGGACTGTAATTAGGGCTTAGGTTACCTTTATATCAACATTAAAACCGTTTTGTTTCTTTTCGATACATTAACAGGTAGGTTTTAATGTTGTCAATAATACATAAATACTGCCGACGCTTCGTCGACCTGTACGTGGCCACCATTCTTGGACCTATCGGCCCCATCGGCCATCCGTTGTGTAAGCAATATGTCCGGCCCATTGCCACTTATAGTTTGCAATTCTTTGGGCAATGTCAGTTACCCTGCTTCTACATATCATTCCTGATGCAAATTCGCAGAGAGTCTCCGAGCATTGCCCTCTCCATTGCCCTTTGAGTGACCTTGAGCCGACTAATGGTGCTCGGAGAGAAGGGTTACAAATCAATAACGTAAGACTTTTGTCATGAGACACTACGTTAGATATTGGTACAAGCGGATATGGCGCAACTTCGTCTATCCGAGTCGGATTCGGCGATTGACCACCTTCTCGAAGTTGGACCTACCTATCAGTTTGTCCCATTTAGGCATACTCGTTAACAACTTGATGAGTATGAGTATGGCCTCAACTGATGATTGGAGTGGGTGCAACATGGATGTTGGACAACGAAGACGGCTAAGGTTGCAATTAAAATTCCAGTGAAGGCGTGTCGGCGAGATGGCAGCCGTTGTGGGCCGTTCCCACAGCAGCCGTATTCTCTTTAGATGGAGACGCGCCGTTGTTAGCCGAGGAGTTGGATTTTGCGTTCCGCGTATGGCAACATTTCCCCGAACGTATCGTTGGTTATCCTGCTAGAAGTCATTATTGGGATGAGGCCAAGGTAACTTATATACTTCTTTAATGAGTATCTTTGTTTCACCAACAAACACTGCTAGTTAAAAGTAACATATTTATCCAGGCATTCATTAATGAAAATACGTTTATTATTATACACAACTATAATTGTAATGTACATGGGTATGAATACTTTTAATTTAAGCTAGTTTGAAATTAAGGTTAATTAGTGGTGGTTCCAGAATCGTTATTGAATCGACTAATCTCTTTAAATTTTATCCTAGTATGCTAATTGTTAGCTATATTTTGTGCTATCATAGCGAAAGAGTGACAGCGTATCAGTTAAGAAAACATGTTTCGTAACAATTTCGTGCATTTGCAATACCTGAAAATTCACAATGTACAATTGAACCAAAGAATCTAAGTGGGGAGGGACCCAAAGATTGCCTCAAGGGAGAGATACGATCTCATGGTGCACCGTAGTTTGTTTGGGGACAGGCGAGTAGTACAGGCGTATAACAGAACACGCTCTAATAATTTCGCTCCATTAATAATAATCGTACAACCAATAGCGATATGCAACGACAGTTGCTCACTGCTATATCAGAAATATGAATTTCTTAATCGAAATTAACAAGTAAAAAAAATCGTTTTAAAAATTGTTTATGATGTGTTCAGGGTGCTTGGGGGTACAGCAGTAAATGGGGCGGTGCATATTCAATGGTTCTGCCAGGCGCGGCGCTAGTACATCGCGCGGCGCTCGCGCTGTACGGAGCCGGCGCACCCGCGCTTCGGCTGGCCGTACGCCGCGCGCGCAACTGTGAGGATATCCTGCTGAACTGCCTCGTCGCGCACCTCACGCGCCGCCCACCTCTCAAGCTGGCGCAGCGGCGGCGATACAAACCCCCACACCACCGATACAGGTAATTTCAATCATGCAACAGTCAACGAAGAACACTTACTACAAATAGAAAGAGATAATGTAGGCGACCGTGACGAAATAAAAATACAGTGAATATGTTACGCACTTCAAACGATTCGATAGAACAAAATGAATGCGATAAATATACTAAAATTAGATAATTTAATAATAATTAAAGAGCAACAAACCAAATTTATGTTGCAAAAGCGAGTGTTAGCGCTGGCATGGGAAGCCCAAGGAGAATTTATACCGATCAGATTAGTGACATACTAAAGAAGGGCGATTTATGGATAGGAGGAGACCAACGAATATGTATGCTTAGATGTATGGATGTAGAAGAAGCGAGAGAATTGCACCAGGACCGCGCCAAATGGAAATGCCTATCCCTCTGGGTTACCGGTGTGTATTATTGAACCACGCCTCCAGAATATATTTCACATTTCGTAATATTTATCCACGAGTTTTAAATTATAACAGGTCATCATGGAGCGACCCGGAACACTTCGTGCAGAGGCAGTCCTGTCTGAACACGTTCGCGACCGCGTGGGGCTACATGCCTCTGGTGCGCTCCGTGCTGCGCCTTGATCCCATATTGTTCAAAGACCCCGTTTCCACCTTGCGGAAGAAATATAGAAAGATGGAACTAGTGACTTCATAGAATATATTACTATCTATAAAAAAATTTAAACAAAAACAAAACCGACTTCAAAAAACCTATATTCAAAAACAACAAATGCACTAAAAAGTATTAAAAAAATGTACGCAATTCAACATAACAATCAATTCTTAATCATCTTTACTTTGGAGTCGGCGTCAGCCAAGGAAGTACCAACATACGAGGATCCCTTAAGAAAACTACTTTACAAATGAACTTTATACTATACTTTAGACCTGCCCCGGCTTCGCCCGGGTACCACTAATTATGTTGATCCGATCGCTACTAAACACAGGAACACCCGTTGTGCCAATCTGGACAATCCCTGTAAATTTCATGGAAATCGGTCCAGCCGTTACGGAGTCTATAGACATACATAAATCGCCTTTTATATACTATATAGATAGACTATATGAAAATCACAATGGACTGTTCCCCTCCTACCCTCTCACCGAGAACTCGCGTTGACAGTGTCCCTAGTTACAGACCTACTTCGGCTGACACCGACTAAAAAAATCGAAATGTGTGTTGGGACACATAGTAGAAGTGAAACTTCAATACATGTTATTGCATTTTTCAGTTGCGCGTTTTTATAAACATTTGATATCTTCTAAACTTTTGGTCAGAATGATATAGTTCAACAAGCAATTATAATCTACATTAAATTCCCTTGATAATTAACACATTTAAATAGATCAGGATTCATAGCGACACGAATAATAGCGTATACGTTTTAATTAATGTTTCTATATTATTTATGTTTTAAAGAATAAATTGGTTATTGGATAGTGTTACAACCATAGAAGATAGATATATGTCATCGCGGACTTTTATTTTCCTTATTTAAAAAGCTTCAATACTTTTATACATCATTTGAAAGTAAGTCATAAAGTTCACTCTACGTAAGCCAAGAATGTAAAACTCAACTTTGTCGTATTACGCATTATTAAGAATAACTCGAAAACTACTGGTCGGATCTTGACTAAAAAAATAGGACATGGCGAGCAGTAGCTCTCGAACAAAAAAAGAATCATCAAAATCGGTTCACCAGTAGCGGAATTCTGAGGTAACAAACATAAAAAAAACATACACACGAATTGATAACCTCCTCCTTTTTGAAGTCGGTTATAAAATAAAACCACATGCTAATATGCGTTTTTGTCTTAGTTAAACAAAAACTTAGAAAAGACGAATCTGTTAATAAAACTTGGATTAACCAAATGTTTGTATAACGGCTTTACTCACGTTCGCACACATTGGTACAATACCGATATGCGCTGAGGCGGGGCGCGAACTCGAACTAATCTCTCACCCTGAAGTAGATCCTCCAAAACTTGTCGGTACCCATAGCAATACCTATGTACGCGAACGTGTGTAAAGCCGTGCTATAAACATTTAATTAATAATGAATGTCTCGATTAGTAATTAAATTCTATTTTAAGTATAAATTGTATAAAACGTGTTCGTAGACAACAAGCTAAGAAAATGAATGCTAAAAACTGCTACTCAGTTAAACCAGTGTTTAAGTTATATGTGGGTTAAAGTTACCCGCATTTTTCTCTTTCACTGAATTATGTTATATATTTAAGTATTACTAAGCAAACTACATTTTTGTAGCGATTGTTTTCTTATAATTCTGTATGCACCATTATTGTAGTAGTACGAAATATATTGTCTTCACAATTTTTTTGTGGCAATTACAACTTTATTTTACCTATATCCCCAACATTAAACTACGTTCAGAGACCAAGTAGTCAGCTCTAGAGTAGAAGTTAAATAAATAAGAGAAAATGAGATCAGGTCTATGGTGTATGTATACGGCTAGTGATTTCCGGATATGTAACCCGAAACTCGAATACATATTTTTAAAATATTTTAAGTGTATTCCCCATTTTGGGGTATCGCCGATTCGCGACGAAAATCGTGTGTCATTTTTGAACGTTGAATATTCGACACGGTATCCAAAGGGATTATAAATATAAGCTAGTGATATTATAAACTAACAAATTTACGTGGACATATTCTTTATCTATCACTCTATTTGATTTTTTTAAATCACAGAATTTCCCTGATGTGGTGTAAGGTCATCCCACTTCTTATGTCGGAGGCATTATAGTAAATACAAATAAAACCAACTTTTAAGACTTCTTCAGCGCGTATAGTTCGGACAGAGTTTCTCCTTACAATAGTGACTTACGGAGTGACCGAACAAATGACAGTCGACTATTTATTTCGGACTTCACTCCATGATAACAACTCTTTTCAACAGAACGTTTTATAATAATAAAATGTTTATATGATTTTCAATTACATTTAAATAGTATTAACCTTTATATAGTTATGAAATAAAGTCTAAATTAGGTTTAATGCTAAACCGGACTGTAGATTATACCGCCAATTCATATCAAAATAATAAAGCTTCACGTTATTTATATTTAAAGTATTTCTTCGATTTAGTATAATTAATATTATGATTTCTTATATTTACGCGAATACACTACTACACATTGGAATAAAACTAATTTTATGGATTTTATCGCGTTATTTTACGTTTTTAGATTCCCGACGTTTCGTGTACCAGATGGTCAAGGTTGCGTAAGTCCACTGGATGAGGCCAGCAGGGGACCGATCTTTGTGACATCAATGGGGGAGGAGGCATACGTCCAGCAGTGGACGACATTTGGCCGAGAAGAAGATAGACCTGGGTCATTACGTTACGTACATTGTCCAAAATAGACTGAGTCGACTATAGGAAAATCGTAATTTAACTTCATAACAAAGAGATTTTCTATGGACTCTCACAGGCCGATGGTTTGATCGGAAAATATATAACCTGACCCGTCTTGCATTAATGATGTAAGAAAGACGCGTAGGTGCAAAATAATATATACGGATACGACTGGCCTAGAAATTGACCTCGTGGTTATAAATTTTGACGGCCATATTAGTCTATCTACTTCTACCAATAGGTAGACTAATAAGTCTTAATGAATTTGATGTAATTACTTGAAAGTTAAGTATATTCAACAACACTTCAAAGAAAATAGAATAAATGAGCATGTATTCAATTATGGCATTGACCTTCAAATATGAAGGAAAGGAAGGAAATAAATATAAAACAAACGTTCTCTTCATATTATTTAAGATCCCTTTAACAATATTTTTATATTACAACTATAGAAATTACCGATATCACGAGGGTCCACTTAAAAATACGCAAACAAGTCCGGTCTTTGCACACGCCTCACCGAGCCAAATTCATAAACTCCATGTTCTGCAAAACAGATTCATGCGCAGGGCCATGGGTGCACTCTGGTTCATGTGTAACGGAGATCTACATGTAGACCTCGGGCCCTACTATAGCCCAATTCTTTAAACAAGCGTCTCGCCGATACTTCGACTCAGCCGCTACTCATACTAATCGCCTTATTGTAGGTGCCACCACCTACAAAACATTCCCATTAAGTAAATTCAAGCGTAGCTCCATCCGGCGGCCGAGGCATGTCATCGACTCTGTGGATAATGATATAACCATCGCTCAAACTAGGGCAAAACAGCTTCGCAGACCACACACCGTCCACGCCGGCGAGGACGGCCACATAGCTGGCAAGGTATTGTCACCCGTTGATGATAGGAGCGTTGCTGGAGTTTCTTCCGCCACTTCTCCCAGCACTAACGCTTTCCGAAGTGGTAGTAAATTTAGTCAGACAATAGCTACCTATCGAGCTGAGGCTCGGCCCACTCGGGCACCCTCGAATCGGTATACTAAGCGCGTATTGAGTGAGTACGTATTGAGAGTGTACTAAGCTCCTGATGGAGCCCTCGAGCTTAGTTACTGCAAAGAGGATTAGGCTAAGCGCCCTTTGCGCTATGCCGCCTCAAATTCGGTGAATCTGTTAAAGCCTCTTTTAGGCTATCAGTGGCTGGTCAGTCAAAAAAAAAATACGCAAACAAAACGATTTACAATTCGTTACCAAAATTACCATACCATTTACGCTAAATAATATCTACAATTAAAGCATAATTTTAGTAATTAAAAAATATTAATTACCTAATTTCGTAGTAATGAAATTAGTGACAAACATTTTTTCAATGCAAATGATTCATAAATATTTTTATACTAGCTGTGCAATTCTACTTAAACGAAACATTACCTACTTAATACTATCCTAACCGTCGTCATCTCCCTGCCCTTTACCCGCATATTTCGGGTCGACACAGTATGAGCGTAGCACAGTTTAACAATCACCTAAAATGATTGTTTAAACCGTGACCGTAGTCCATACTGTATAGAGTCTGGCTAAATTTTTTACGGCCGGCCGGCTGCCTAACGCCCACCCTCCTCGGGAATTCGGGCTTATAGCTACTAACCTAACAAAACATATTACATAAGAATACACACATAATTTCTAAAATCTTCTATATACGTGTAAATACTGCGTTACCAAATATAGCTGTTACTTGTTACCATTACCAGGGAGAGCCGTGCATGTTCGAAATACGTGCATATGATATGAATCTCTCAATGCACAGTGTGCCTAGCTGATACTTGCAAAATCTCCGAAACTGTCCTGTTTTGAACGTTATATAAACTTTCAACCATCATAATTTTAAACATCATAATAAATAGTTAACTAAAATTTCAACCTATTCAGTTGAACATCTATTTTATACCATTTTACCGAACAAATGTTCGACATGGTCCTTTAAATTGATATAACTTTTTTTATTTATTAACCGATTGAGATAAAAATAACACTAAATGTTAAGTGAAGCTTACCACATTACATCAGTAAAAACCGCACACAAATCGGTTAAGCCGTCTCTGAGGTTAGCGAACACAAATGCACAGACAAACAGACAATAATTCTAATAATTGTTTTGGGTTTTATTGCGTTTATGAAGGTCCCAATAGTAGTAGTAGTTTTTCACAAATATCTTCCATGTACAGATAGCGATAAGTTATATTTTTATTATATGTATAGATTAAAAACTTTTTACACATTGTGTAGTAACCTCCTCTATTTGTAACGTCTACTGTCCACTTCATTATATATGAAAAAGTGCATTCACACACTTATTTAAGCTTCATTCAGTATGTTCTAAAATAAATTGATGCTAAATTAATAAACAATTTGGAATACCAGAAGGGGTCATCTAACTGCATCGGATTGGTAAGCGTTGCATAAGTAGAACGCAGGCTGACATAACGAAGACTTCGCAATCAGCTGGTCGGCCTTGGCCCTAATGG
>JWHW01029247.1:81594-92422 GCA_000931545.1 Papilio glaucus | reverse complement strand
TAATCGATTCATCGTGTGGGAGGCCTACCTACTGTGTATTACGTACTAATAGAATATAGTAAGCAGCTCATACAGCAGTGAAGTGCACACATGCGCACGCACGCAGAAGAGCGTCGAAACCGATAGGGTAGAGGGGTCACACCTTAAGGGCTAATAGCTGCTGTCCTGCCATAGGCCATAGGCCTAACGGTTAGTACGTTGAAGTAGCAGCGGTCTGATCACAGCCGGTGATGCCTCCATGCCTTCCTCGGTTATAAAAATAATACTCAATATTCCGAATTCAGTCAAAATTACCTTTTAAGAAATTTTATCTGTAGTTCTAGGTACAAACGCGACGCGTAAATATCACATAGTTATACAATCACGCGTTTAGCTATTCGGCTTTTCGTTGCGTCGTCTGCAGCGACGACGGAGCGGTGACGCTGCGTAATTTTAACCTACAAATCACAACGACGTGCGACGCAAAGCCGTCGTGCTAGTATCGCTCACTTTGGTCTTAACAGTGGTAGTGGCAACATCTGTTGCACGAACGGGCCGACTCCACTGGTCTTCTCTAATTTCAGTCCTCTTTCCCTTCAGGATAGGATATAATGGGAAGACTACTAATTTTCGGATGTTGTTGCTGGTAACCTTTTTTACGGTTCTTACAGCTTCATCTTATACAGGGCTCGCGATCCGAGTGATCTCGAGATAAAAATAAAAAAAATTCTAGGCCCCTAATATATATAAGGGGCCAAGTTGCCGGAATTAGCAGCCATCGGTGTAAGTGTATAATGGGAAGAAGAAGAGGATTGAACGTGGTGGAAATGAATAGAAGGCAATCCCTATTCCTGTTTACCCCTTCCTCTGTACATTAAAGGTAGTTAACGCATCCTTGTTTTGCTTGTTGCAGATATCTATGGGTAGTGGTCACTTAATTAATATCAAGTGATCTGCTTACAGCGAACCTACCACTGGCTAGATGTATACTGTAGCGATGGCAGATTAAACATCTATCATTCATTCATTCACTCAAACTTTGATCATCGGATGATCAATTCCCATTTAAATCTTACAATTTTTAAATCAAAATAAAACTAGACAAAAAGTTCAAATACATTTAATTTATTAAATATGTCTACAAATACATTTAAAAATAAATCCCTCAAAAATACACATCAATATAAATGTAAAAAATAGGTATTATTGTCATGTACTTTTTAGACAACCTTTTTATTATTAATAACAATATAAATTTAAAACTTAAATTATTAATTTTATGTATGCCTGTTCCAGACTCCAAACCACAGTATTATCCTTGTGTCTACACACTGTATACAGATTGTCTACAGACTGTATACAATGTTTGTAATGTATACAGAACGTATACAGTGTGGAGACAGGACATGCGTAGTTAACGCATTATGAAATTCAAATACAAATAAGAACTAAAATAGATTATACTAGATTTATACAGTTAGTCGTATTTCACTAATGTTTTTGGGTCAAGTACAAGAATTGCTCCCTTTATATAATAAAATTACAAACTAATAAAGTTTATAGTGAAGTATAATTTGTTAGAATAATAATTGTATACTAAATTATATGACATTATGTAGTTAAGATAACTATGTTGTAATTTTATAAAATATCACCGTATTGTTTGGCACAAGCTACTATTAGAAACCTCCCAGTATATTAACACAAACAATTGACACTTTGTATGGCCTTTTTTATTTAAAAAAACATGTCATTTTACATTTAATATTAATTTTACATTTAATATTTAATATTAAATTTTACATTTAATATTTAATGTAAAATTAATATTAAATGTAAAACGAAATGTTTTTTCATTTTTAAGTTTAGTCTAGTATTCAATTTATATTTCCTACATGTAATTGTACTGTTGTATGTTAGAGAGACGAGAGATGGTTCATGTATTGCTCATACTATACTCGTGTCAAACACTCGCTGCCCGTGGGAAAAAATGTCGGTATAGGAGAGTCTCTTCCTGTCATTCGCGGCATTCATATCTATAAACGGTTATCGATAAGTGACGCACCGCACGTGCAGCGATGATTTATGACACCGCGGGCAGCGAGTGTGTGACACGAGTATAGTCAATACGATGCAACACTTTGATCAATGTAACTTTCGACTAAAGATTTTGTGTCTTCAATTACTTAAATACTAAACAGTATATAAAGTAAATTATGTTTTTTTAATACAAAATTGCACCATTTCATAATTGTAGATAATATATTAAATTAGAATCTTGTATAAGACTCAGCTCACAATGAGACAAGGTAAAATTTACATTTATAAATCACGATTCATAGATAATATAATCCTATAATACTTTGGAAGACATATAATATAAAATGGAGATCTTTTGTTCATCGAATACATTAATACAAAATTATATAAATATATATTTGAAAATATTATGTTAGTTCGCCTTTTTATATTTGATTGATAACAAATCACTAGGACGAATCTGGATTGCTGGCCTTTGTGGTGCTAGCGAAGAGAATTTGACGGATGAATAGGAGATGTAAATATCTTTTTTCCTGTCTCTTTCTTCCTCTGTCTATTAAAGGTAGGCAACGCATCTACATCTCATTTTTTGCTCGTTGATGTCTATGGTCGATCACTTAACCTCAGGTAAACCGCTTACTCGTTTGCTACCTTGTTCCAAAAAAAAATACATAATTCCACTTGTCACTATCCATAAAGGTAATCTACATCGCGCAACGCAACCCTGTAAAGAAATATGGCGAAAGGGGGATAGTGGTGGGGGTTAAAATGCGTGTGACCATACGAACATGTTTGACGTAGATATTCATTAGGAACGATATAATACATTTGCCAGTTCTACTGACTGTCTACCTTATAACGGGATCATGGGGTGTTTGTATCAATTTTCCGCTACTTGTGTCCCTCAGCACGAGCCTGGTTCAAGCAGCTCCCTGACCCCTGCCAGCTGAAGGAGCTGTCCGTCTCACCATCCTCACTGGACCTGCGTCTCTCCATGTGGTAAGAGTGGGGTCTGGTCTCCTGCAGGTAGTGGGAGCGCGGTCTCTCCACCATGGAATGGTTCAGCCGGCTGGGATCGAAGTGGTACGCCGCGTTGGATGGCTTGCGGACCTCTTGGAGGTATTTCAAGGTATGGCTGTCGGGAACTTGGTCTTCATCGCGAGGATTGTACATCCATTCTGTAATAAACAAAACGGTGGTTCAAAAATATGCCAATGTGACTTGAAACAACCCAAAAGCTCTTTCACAAACTCCTACATCTTAACTTCCACCCCATTTCGTACAGAAATACCAACCTCCATTGGATACTTTGTCTATGGCGGCGAGCAGGAAGTCCTTGTCCTTAGCCTGCAGCACCAGCATGCGGCGCAGGATGCCCACCATAGACCGCTGCGCTCGCGCCTTCGCCCGCATAAAATACGTCGCCACGCTGAAACAAGGTTATATAAACAGTTAGTCAGAACACCAGAGCTCATCCACAAAACCGTTCGAACGGTTAAAATGACGGTTATCGGTTACCATAGCGATAGGAATATGAAGGCGATGACGCCCGGCCTGGTGCAGAAGGCGAGGACACGGCGCAGCGTGTGCCGCTCGGCCAGCCGCAGCACGCCCTCGCTCACCACGCCGTACACACGCTCGTACGCCACGAACGGCCCGCACGCCTGCGACGAACCGCTGCGAATACGCAAGTACAATTAGTGACACAAAACAGTGAATCACTATGATAATGACATAAAATTATCGAAATAAACAATATTCGAAACGCTAAATCTGAGGTTAGCACAAATCGTAAAAACCAATATAGTTTGAACCCTTGTGTAATTCGCCGTTGTTTTTTCTATGGATTATGTTTATGTGGACGTCGAATCGACTTCGAGTCTCAACATTTTGTTACACGTGTTCAACTTAATTTGGTATTTACGATTTAACAGTGTTGGCCAAAGATTTAGCTCGGCAACCCACTCATGATAGATCGGACAGTCGATCAGTAATATCACAACTGTTTCTGTGATGGAGTAAATTAATGAAATCACCAACTAACCGCACGAAGAGGCTGCCGACGGCGAAGAGCGTGATGAAGAGCGACAGCGTGACCAGCATGTACAGAACCGTCTGCGTCTGCGCCGCGCGCCACACCTACACAACACACTGCTTTTAATTTTCCTCGTATGAGGTTTGAGTAGAGGGACTAAAAAATTAGCCGATCTGACCTTCTTCTTACATAAGCCGACTTTCTTAAATGCATCCTCTAAAGGTCTTAAGTAGGCGATTAATGTTAGTATGAAGAGATATTTGTAATAAAATCATATGTAAAAGGGTTCAGCTTAGGCTGGACATTAACGGTTAAATTAAATTGCACGACGGGTGAATCAACGGGGCACAGCTAGTATAAATATATAGAGATGAGTGCTTTAAGTGGCTGCGTTTGAAGGCAAGAGACCGTCATGCAACACATCCAGCTGCGTTATGTCGCGATTTTGAACCATAAGTATATAGAAATAAAGCTCAAATCACACCTTCCTAGCGGGCTGGCAGGCGCGCAACGCACATTCTCGCTTTACATAGAAAAGCAGTAAGAACTTGATGGTGACTGCGACCGGTAGTAGGGGACAGAACAGTACCCCGTACCACACCACCGCCTGGTTGTAGATCAGCGTCAGCGAGTTGTACGCGATATTGAACTCTGGCGCCGGCGAATTAGGGTTCAATCTGCAATAAAATAATTCAACACATTTCATAACCAACTGTTGTTTTTTGTCGAAAACCATTTTAAAGAAGTGTTGGGCGTTCGTTCAGATATAGCGATGAACTCATGCAGCTGTCGGGAAATGAATGTGGAGGGCGTTCGGGAAGTGTATGTATAGCAGACGACTAATAAAAGCGTCTTACTTAAAGCAACTATCTATCGTGGCAAAAAAGGTTCGTCACTTTTAAATCGACATTTGCTTGCACCACACACCACACACAATTTAATAGAACATATTTGACTCGAACTTATTGACAGGTAGTGTTTACTATTTTGAACCTTGTTGTTATATCAAGTAAGTATAATTTTGTATGCAGTTATCTGCTTAGTACTAAGCGTCTTCTTCATAAAGGAATGATTTTCGTGACCTGATTGTAGACAGACCAATAGCTGTTCGGTTTTCTGCAAGCTTAAGTAGTTCTAAATACAATAGTGATTATTGCATCATAATTTAGTGTTACCAGTTCTCGCATTTCTTGTTATTTATCTACTACATTCTTGCCATAATCGAAAATCTCCCACAAAAAATATTGGAAACTCCTAACTTAAAATAAAAACAATAACAGATTTACAAAAAAAAGGGTAAAAGCAAAATAAAATTTAATAAAAAAAAACTTACTTAAAAATGAAACCTCTAGCGAACTCAACAAGCGGGAGGAGAAACAAAGAAACCAAAGCGTCCAAAACCACCAGCCGGTACGCCTCCTGCCCCAGCGCGGTCTCCCAGCACTGCGGACCAGTCCCAACACTTTCACATAACTAACACTACTCCACTATTGATTTGCCCTCTTCTAATGAACTCTCTAATAACCAGGTCATTAAAAAGAATGAATATAGTTTAAATCTATCTAATAACCTAGCACATATATATAAAATGCATGTGTATGTATGTTCTAGACTAAGTAACAGCTGGACCGATATCGAGAAAATTTACAGGGAACCTTCAGGTTGGCCCAGCGGTTGTTCCTGTGAAGTTTGGTAGCGATCGGATCAACATACACGAAGCTGTGGCGGATCACTAAAGACAATATAAAATGTATTTTTAGATATGTTAGTATAATTCGTCTAAACTATTCTGCAATGATCTATAACTGATAAAATCACGCTGAAGACGTACTTGTGCTTCGGACCTTGTCCAGTAGACGAGGAGCAGCGTGAGGGTGCCGATGTCGAGCAGGCCGGTGCGGGCCAGGGTCACGTAGAAAGCGGTGCGCGCCTTGTAATACTCCACTCTATTGATCAGATAACAAACTTATATAGCGACCAATTATTGTTTATATTCAAGCTGAAGCCCGCGGTTTCGCTCGCCATGCAATTTAATTTCACCAATAACTGACCAGCCTACGCTGAACCCTATTTAATACCATTGATTATATAGATTTGAGGTCAACATACATTGGATTTTCCAATGTATGTTGACCTCAAATTTTCTATGAGTTGCAGATGATTTGCCTGCCTTTAATGGACGGAGGAGGAGATGAACAGGTAAAAGAATATTTGCTTTACCAATCCATACCCTCGCTCTTCAAATCTTCTTCCCCTTCCCATCCTTTGCTTATAAGAAAAGGAGGGGAAGGGGAAGAGGACTGGATTTGGGCCTTCAGCACGTCACTCATCGGACGAAAGGCAGAATACTTCTACAGGACACCTGTCTTCTGAGAGGTCGTGGTATTTCACCGGTCGAGCCGGAGCTTACGTGCGAGAGGTGTTGTTGCGGGCTCTACCACTGTAAAATATACTGTTTCATTCAGTATAATAAAAGTCTCACCTGACAATCAAATTAAACAACAACGGGCACAGGGCAACAATGAAGGTGACGATCAGCGAGACGAATATATCCCAATGGCGTATCGAGGTCTGCAGCGCGAGCAGCTCCCACAGCCCGTACTGCAGGCCCGCCACCAGCGCCAGCACCACCGCCGTCACAGACACGTTCACCGTACACTGCCACACTCTGACCCACACTGAACTTGTCACTTGGTTCTTGTTCTGCTCGTTCAGGAGCTCCTGGTAGTGTTTTTAAAATTGTAACCATTAGTTATGTCAACCGGGATAGACAGAGATAGCGTCCGTTAATTGCATTGGGTTTAATGCATTTGTTATACGAAACATTTTATTTTTCGCATGTCATACAACTAGTTTAAAACCGCTTAATTTAGTAGAAGAGGTCCACTATACGATAATGACCAGGTTATCGACTTTTAACCAATACTTTCTTTGCAGGGAATCCCTGCATGCTGTCTATATCATCCGATTTGTCGACCTATAAAAATACACTTAAAAATTACTACATTAATTACTAAACTAAACTAAATTAACAGTTGTACAGCCCGCAACAATAACATCGGTTGCATAAATACGTGAAATACCACGACCTCACAGAAGACAGGCGTGAAGTATTCTGCGTTTCGTCTGATGAGGTGCTAGAGGCCCAAATCTAGTCTTTCTCCTTCCTTGTTAGAAAAGGATGGGAAGGCGAAGAGGATTTGATGGGCGAGGTTGGATAGGAAAAAGAAGAAGTTTATATCAAGTGAGCTGCTAGCTCGTTTGCCACCTGCATGCAATAAAAAAATATATAAAAAAAAACACAAGCAGTCATAAGGACTGCCGAAAGAAGTGACACCTCACAACAGATAGGAATGCGCGACAATAGATCAAAAATAAATAAAATACATTGGAGACATTTACCTATCCCTACTCCGCTGAAGAAAGTATACTTCGAATCACGCGTGGTAGGGATAAGAAAAAGATGACGCGTAACGGAAAAATGTGACGCGTAACGAAAAAATGTTACACTAAATTTTTTTCCAACCCCGATAAAGAAGTTTCACTTTAAATAGATTGTAAATCGTAAATATATTGAAAATTACCTTGAACTCATTGCAAATGCTGGATGCGTTAAGAGCGGCCGCGTGCTGCGACACGATGCCGAAGTCCCAACCACAAAACACCTGGAATATACAATAACTACTGCATCATTCTACTAGAGTAGCACTAGTCCTAGTAGTGCTTAAGAAAAAAAATCTGACTTAAAAAATCAACTTAATGTTTCTATTAAAATTCTAAAACTTCAATAAGTCCATTAAATTTAAAATTGACTACATCTGCGTATCTGGATACTAGCTGTCGCCCGCGGCTTCGCACGCATTCGTTTCTTATTTCGCACGCTTACATTTTTTGTATAAAACTTCGAAATTAAGGTAACACGTGTCAAAAAGTTGAATAAATAAAAGTTTTAATGTACCTCGGAAACAGTTTTATTTTCGGTATTAAAGGATAAAGTACCCCATGTCATTTTTTGTACCCCTGACAAGTACTGTGCAAAGTTTCATTAATATCGATTGAGTCGTTTAGGTGTTAAAGCGAAACAAACAAACATTCGCGTTTATAATAGTAGTAGATACTCACTTTAGTAGCAAATATATTGGTGAGACCGCCGGCGATCTCGATGAAGTTACGCCGATACGAATACGCCGTCCTGAGTAATAAACACACAAACATATTACATAAAAAAAAAATCTTAAAATACATATTATTAAACTATCTAACTTACCTGTAGCAGAGAAGGGCAAAGAAGACAAAGTAGAGGCACAGCATGGTAAAGAAGTAGGCGAAAGGCATGTTGTAGGCGAGCGGGCCGAGCGTGGCGATGTCGCCCGAGTGGTAGTGCCCGTAGAAAAGCAGGCTGTCTTCGAACCCACCCTAAAAAGCCATCCATCATCTTTACTAACAGATAATATATCCAAAATCTTTCAATAACTTGCTCTGTTTAGGGTAAAGGCTGGTAAGTGAGCAGTATTTTTAGGTTACCTTTTAACCTAAAAATACTGCTCACTTACCAGCCTTTACCCTACCACGGGCAACATTTTATTACCGAATTTACAACCGAATTAGACCTATTAAATAAGTTAATGAATTTAAAAGATTTTCCAATATTCCAGGATTTATTTCCGAGTATGCCTGAGATAGCACCAAAAAATTACGACTTGGTATTTTATACAATTTGTAAGAACACAGAACTAAGTTTATCATTTAAAATTGGCTTAAGATTGGCTTTAAATGATCCATTAAATTTCACACACAGCACATACCTTGCCACTGATGAAATCCAAGAAGCCCATATCCCCCGTCCGGTTCCGTCTCTGATCATGCAACGCCTGCGGCACCACGACAAAGCAGACCAACAGTGTCGCCAACACGAAGTTGAGCGCGAACAGCCATCGCAGGAAGTGGAAGTAGGAGCCCACCGCGGACCCAAACTGGCCCTCCACGTGCCTGATCGCCTCGTACCACGGCTCGATCGAGAATATCAGTTCACTGATACGGTCACGCACCTGTTAATATGTAACAATAAATATGTGCACTCGTAGGTTTATCGAACGAGGACATATACCTTGTTTCACAGCAATGTAGAATTTTTGTAAACAAACAAACGTCATTTACCATACATGGCGGCCATTACACTTTATATCTCTCGGAAATTTTGGGTAGTTTAATGTTATAAGGTAATGTGAGAAAAAGTTTTTTATAGATAATATCTTGGAATTCGAATTAAAAATGTTTGTTTACAAAAAAACCATGACGCCGTGAAATGATGTATAAGTATGTAACTGATTTTTGTTTTGTGTATCTATTCCTCTAGGTAATAGGCATAAGTGCTTTTAAATCGGATTAAAACCCCGACAACGGCAACGCAGCTTTTCGGATATTGTTGAATAGTGGCAGTCACTTAAGGTGAGCCACTTGTATCTACACCGTGGACTCTATCGATAGGTTGCTGGTTCATATCCGGCTCGAAGGACCAAACGGTGTGATACTTCATACAGTAATGTCAAATCAAATCTCAGGCATTATCGGAAGGATATCGCTCATTAGGTATGTTGTACAATATATGTATGTGGGCGTCACCTTCTTCATGGCGAAGCTTATCCTATACTTGAGCCGCTTGGACAGGGATATGGGGCGGTGCTTGGAGCGCAGACTGACGGACGCAGATAGCTTGGCACGCACCGTGCGCTTCATCGTCAGCCCCTGCGGCAGGTCCCGCAGAGCCTCCCTGAGTCGAAACCACACAAACTCACAAATTATTGGTAAACATACCTGGGGCTATGGTCTAAGACCCCGGGTCCTTCTCCGTCTCCCTTCCAGTGTGATTGAAGCGGGTATGTATAAAATTACGTGAACCATTTGCTTATTTGCCTTCTTCCATAAAAAATGACAATAATGGGACCTGTTAGCATTACGTACCTCCTGAGCTCCTCGGAGACAGGGTTGTCCTCCATTAGGCGCTGCAGCTGCTCCATCTCGCGCACGATGATGTCGGCTTGCTTGTCACTGTTGTCGCCGCCCGCCACCAGCAGCGCGTCGCTGTCAGAATTGCTACGGCGCAGGCGCAACGTACCTGCCAAAATTGTAAGGAGTCAAGAAACGTGCTTTGGGAGCCAAATGATGGCCATGCGCTCTCTTATATACATAGACATAGCATTCATCATGTACATCCTTCTTTCCAAACTATTAACAATAACTTACTAGAAATGCGACTCGCCACTACATCATCACACGACACTGTGTTCATTGTATTAATTAAATTTTATAACAAGAAGTGAAGCAATCTCAATGAGAACTGAGAATAGAGACTGTGATTACAGATGGCAAGCGAGGGGCACACTGAGTCTTGATTCACAGCAAGCATTTCTCCTTGTTAACTTGATAACTTAATAACCCCGACAGAAGCACTTTACTTTGTGTAATTTATTTCATCACCACTGATCCAAAAAGGGTGAAAAAAAAAATCACGAGTAAACCGGCATGTCTTAGAACCACCAAATTTGAAGACATATGACATCTAACCGCACTAGGCCAGCATAGTGTATTACGGCCCCTTCCCTCTATCGGAGAGGAGGCTTGTGTCCCTGCAGTTGGGAAACATACTATAAAAGTTTGATTTATAATTGTGATTATTTTAATTATCTTTTTAATATTTTAGTAGTTGCTGCTAGTATGCTATTTAGCATAAATAACATTGTTTTTTAAAAATCGAAAGATTTTTTTTACTAAATA
>JWHW01029247.1:62076-73633 GCA_000931545.1 Papilio glaucus | reverse complement strand
AACGTATTTGTCATCATCACAAGCAACATACATCTGTGGTGAGGATCCCAAAAACATTTATCATCAACTATAACTACATTGACCTCATATGAACCTCATATATCTTTTGTATTGTTAATAAAGCTTTTACATTAGTAATGTTTCAAGTATAAAATATTGAATAGGCTTTGGTGGACTGTATTTTGGTTGCTGGTAATATAATAAATGGTAATTAGCTGCTAGAAAATAAAAATTGTACAAAATGCGCCACAACCATTGTGTTTTTCAAAACTATTAATATTTAGCAGCTCACCTGAATTTAAAGTAGACGATAAACATTTTTTTTATTTTAATAACTATCAAACACGTTCGCTCTCCTAAAGAATTCCAAAAGCAGGAATCAATTGCTAGGGTCACCGAAAGTTTGGCTATAATAATACAGTATAAAATATTATCTTGGTCCTGATCAAAATAACGGGTGAGAGTATAAATTTATTATGATGGGTATGATTAGACTGTCAGGATTTCGTTTATGTCATACTGAACCTCCAAAGTATCCGTAGTTACACATTATGTATGTCACCGACCGATTGTAAGGGCAGGCAAATTAGAAAGTGACTGGAAATGAAATGTCATTTTGTCAATGATTCGTTCAACTGAGAATGTGCCGACCGTTCAGAATTTGCCTAGCCTTAATATAAAGTGTCTGCTCTGACAATCGGTCGGTGACATTATAACTGGGTGTAGATATATAATGACACAATACAACTTTGTCGGAGAGCACCTACTTTTACTATAACTTGTTAATTACAACAGATGTAATAGTAATTATAGTGCGTAATGCGGCCAACGAGAGAATGCGTTCTTCATAGGTCGTGATCGAACGGACATCGTAATTTTGAAGTGGCGTTGAATGAGATAAAAAAAGAAGCCTGCGGGAAATTCACATATGATGACTGGGCGAAGGTCGTGGAGAAAAGGAATAATTTATTTTCGAAAACTTTGACCGATATATCAAAATTGAGACTATCATTGCTCTTAATATTATTATTACATGTAGGCGAAGGTGATGACGAAGTTAGCACCTGCACTAACATCACGCGAATCAGAATCGTTTGTTTTCTTTAGTACTTTAGTTACATTCAGAAATTAGAATCCAGACAAACAAGTAGGTAATGAAACTGAGGTTAGTTAATATTAAGTCTATATATATAATTTTAAAATTAAATAATATTGTTATTGCCCAGCACTAGTCATGTCCAACTTCAGGAACTGACAGACTTCGGGTTTAGGAATGCATTCTTTCATTGGTTTAACTGTAAAAGCTTCATTTTAAGTTTACTTTCATTCTTACTGACCGTAGTTTTACATTTTTTTATAATTTTTCTATCTACGACATTAGCTTCTTTATTTCAGTTTCTAATAATTTTATTTCCGAACGAATACAAAAAGAGCGCTCTTTTTGACTTTAAGTTTACACTACAGTTTGCCCGCTATTTATAATAATATTTTGTAAACTACATAATTATCACAATAAATAATGTTATTCAGAAAAGTGTTTACTTTGATTTTTATACACAAAGACGATCTAATACTTTTAGGGTTGAAAAAGCGAGGATTCGGCCAAAACAAGTGGAATGGTTTTGGTGGCAAATTAGAGCCCAATGAAACAATTGAGGAAGCTGCAGTGCGTGAATTGAGAGAAGAATGTTGCTTACATGTTAAAACAACAGATTTAAAGAATGTCGGTCATTTAGAGTTTACATTTGAAGGAGATTCAACAATGATGGATGTCAAAGTTTTCTCCACGAATGTTTTCGAAGGTACACCAACTGAAACAGAAGAAATGATTCCGAAGTGGTTTAACTGCAATGCGATACCGTTCAATGATATGTGGCCCGATGACAGGTTCTGGTTTCCGTATATGCTGACCAAAAAGTTGTTTTATGGTAAATTTCACTATCAGGGTTTTGACAAAATTTTAAATTATAAAATAGAGGAATTAAAATCCATGGAATCATTTTATGTTAACAGAAATTAAATGTATTTTAATCTATTCCATATATAAAAAATATCACAGTGATTGTGGGTTGTTTAAGCCTCAACATTCCTATTCGTCATTATGGTGGTTGCATGGAGATGTAAGGGTGTAAGGAAACATGGGGGTTAAAAATGTATTTTTCGATAAACTGTTACTATAAACTTTGTTCATTATTCTAGAATTATCTATACATTGATGAAACCTGAACTGAATGAAAGTATTGGTAAACATACAAACTGTATTTTATAAAAACTTAAATCACTTGTCTGTGAAAATGTGCATGTAAAGCATGTAAAGTTGTGTGTAAATGGTATAAAATAATCATTGTTACAATCATGTTACTGATTTAATCAAAATATTTTTTTGTTTGCCACACTTACGAAGTTTGTATGATGTAACTCACAATGGGTTTCCACTGGTGTAAACTCTTGTTGCAATGTAAGTTTTCTTACTGAAAAAACTAAGATGAAAATATGTTTAGTGAGAATGTTTTCGGCAGTGTAAACCTATGTTTACATGCAATTATGAGTAAATAAATTTGTTTTATGTAAACACAAGATACTCAAGCCACAAATATTGTCCTTGAGTTTTAAGGAATTGAAGTTTAGATGATTGATTTGAATCACCCTTAGGTCAGCAGTAGATAATGAAGTTTTTGCTTGTGAAACATATGATCATTTGAAAATTTGCCAAATATCTATATTTAAAGTCTTGCCTAATTGAGATATAACAGTTTAAACTATCCTTTTTATTTCATTAGAATATGTTTGATTATGATTATAAAATTATAGGATAAGGTTTTTATTTATAGCTAATGTTAGTTTTTAATAATAAATAAAGCAGTGACATAAGACAACCTGTTTTACTGTTTTAATTCACATGTAATAGGTATAATAGTTCAGGGTTTCGTTTCTGTAAAATTAAATTTCACAGAAATTCAAATGTATTGTCATCTGGTAATGGAACCAGTTCACTGTAACTCTATTTTCTTCAGAATTTATGTATGGAAATTATCTAATAAGTACAAAAAGAAACTGAAGATTGTGCATTAATTCTGAGGTACAACACATGCAAAGAAGGTTGGTGTCAGCAAAATTCGAGTAACACTTTGCACTCTGACAATTTTTAACTTTACTACAGCAGGGAGAGTCATGTATATGGAGAAGTGCTGCCATATTTGTTAATTTTGCCATTTAGTCTAGTCTATATAAGTCTCAACATGGAAAAAATGTGGTAGTTATTGATGTGTTAGTATTATTTTTAAACATCTAATTGTTTAAAATGTGAATATTAAGGTGTTTCAAGACTTATCTCACAGATGTTTTATTTTTTATGAAAACATAAGAATAAAAAAAAGGAAAAAATCATTTGTTTGATAGGAGAAAAAGGAGCAGGTGCTTCACTTTGTATCAAGTAATCGCTACCCATAGACATCTGCAACAAGCTAATAAGTTACAGATGCGTTGCCTACCTTTAATGGACAGAGGGGATAAAGGGAAAATGGTAATTTCCCTTTCACATTCATCCCCTCCACCGTCAAGTCCAAGAAAAGGATGGGAAGGGGAAGAGAACTAGAATTAGGCCACTGGCACCTCACTCATCAGACGAAACGCAGAAAACTTCACGCCTGTTTTCTGTGAGGTCGTGGTACTTCACCAGTTGAGTCGGTCAATTCGGGCTTTACCATTGTAAAACACGCACTCACATGAACACTGCCTTCATTTGAAATGGATAAAATCGTACAAATTACATACCCTGTATTGACACCACATGAACTGGACCAATAAACAGAACTTTTACAATATCATAATTGCTTATTAGTAAAAAAAATCTACTATCCCTTAAACCTAAAACTTCGCAACATTTTGAATTTGATAGCTGAAGCAAAACGAGTCTTAGGTATCCTTGCCTAACTCTGATTGCTTCGAATACGTAACTTTTTTTTTTGTAAAACTTACCTGAAAACTAACGAAATACTTGATGCAACTTGAGGACCGAGATCGCATAATATATCGAATTCTAGAAAACTCCAACTCTATGAATGGGGATTGAACATGGGTTCAAATATTTGCATTATAACAACATTCATAAAAGTAATTAGCTGTCGACCGACCTTCGCTCTTCGTTATCTTCCATTAGATCATTTTAATAATATGCCGTACGCCCGAGACCCAGAGGGTACGCCGGGATCATCTCATTCGCTTATATTAAAATTAATACATCTACGCATACATGGTCGTCGGTTACGAGTACTCCTTATCCTGCTCTTTTTTAAGTAAGCCTACCTGCAACGAGCACGATACATGCATGTAGCTCGCGGACCTATCGCAAGAGTATTGTGTTCTGTGACCTATCGCTAACAGGCATATTCACGACGCGGCGCAGAGAGCTGGACATTCTCAAAATATACTAACAGGCATCTTAGAGGTGCGGCGGAAAATTACGGTCTGGTGTGTGGATAAGTAACAGTTATTGCATTAGTCTATTGAAGCTCAGACTAAGAACTATAGTTTATTTGTGACTGACTTGTCACTGTTAGTCTAGAGCAGGCTTTTACAGATTCACCGGGTTTGAGGAGGCAGAGCGCAGAAGGTGCCTAGCCTAATCCTCTTTGCAGTAACTAAGCTCGAGGGCTCCGTCGACAGCCTCGGCTCGGGCCGTTACTTTAGGGTTATAACCGGATTGGAACTCTATCGTTCTTAGTCTGAGTATTTAAGTGTATATAACCATGGCGTAAAATCGTGACGCGTATCGACATGATTTCTCTATCTTTCTCTTTGAGAAAACTGAGATGACAATATGTTTTATGTTTTTGGCAGTGTAAATCCACGGTAATAAAAATTCAAAATTATATACATAGACAAATACGTACCGCTTTAGAAAACTTATTAAGTATAATATTATGTTTTTATTGTCTATGAACTGGGTGTCAAAATTTTAAAAGATCTTGACAATGATAGAATTATAATAAGAGAAGGCGTTTACACTTAAATAGGAAGAAATTAAATGATTAATTTGACCCCGTATACATTCCAGCCCGCTACTTTTAGACTGGTTAGGTTGTGGAGGAATGCCCGTGCGATATCGGACTGGCTGACTTTTAGCGTGTCGTCAGTGTGCTGCCCTTGCTGCGAGACCATGTCCCTGACGGGCTCCTCCTGCACCAACACCTCGGACAAGTCCACCGGCAATGAGTCTCAAGTAAGCTTCACACAAAGTTTCAGTGTTAAAGTATAGGACATTTGAGTAGAGTAGAGTTCCAACAGACGCGACAGCTGTTCCATGAATGGGGAATACGACGACCTCACAACTGAGTTGTAGCAGAGACAAGTAAGAAGAATGACCGGAGTATAACAACCTTTTGTTCTTCTGTATCCTATCTCTCTTTTTCTGTAGTACTTCCCTCCTCTGCCCTACGTAAAGGCTGGTAATCTGATTGTTGGGACGTCTATATTTTGCGGTCACGTTACCCTCCTTCTTTCATAAAAAATAATCAGCTCATTTAATGAATATGTGCTCTCAGTACTTCATTGTAACCACTTCCTCGTGTTGTCCTTTGATTCTAATTCCTTTTATTTCTCATTTATTCGCGAAGTTGCTATCGTCGCCACTAGTAGATGCTGGCAGAGGGACCGGAGAGCCGTTTCAGCCCCATCACGTGGTGATAGACTTCAGCCCTCGTCCCGAGGACACCGACGAAGTACAAGAGAGGTGCATCGAGTTCCTAAAACTCATCAACAATAATCCAAATTTGAAAGAAACTCGTACCTCGGTAAGGATCTCACTATAAACAGATTTGGTACCTGGTTATCGATAAAATAGTCTATAATTGTCAATTGGCACGTGACCTATTCTTCTTAATGAAACGCGAGATGGCACTGTATCACAAAGTATGTCACGCTATCATAGTTTAGGAATAGCGTACCATGCTCATTCGTGCCTTGCGTAAGACGGAGGAGGGAGATTAGTTACTTGTGCCCATGCTATTTTGGCATATAAAGAGTTAAAGAAAGCATTAGACTTATCCTATAAGATCGTGACAATTCAACCTTTACTGTACCATGGTTCATATCATATCACTGCCTGGAGATCAAGTTCTTACGTGTTTATCCCGCCGAAAAATGGAGTGTGAGAAAGGAGAAAAGAGGAGATTCTTCTAAATCATTCTATAGTATAATCTGTGACGATACTTTATGCTGGCATATTAGATCATTTTTAATGAGGAAGATTTCATCTTATTGTATTACTAATGTCCAATTTTGTTTCTAATACCCATATGGGATACTCAAATGGCCACTTGTTTCTCTATTTTCCTTACCACTGCTGAATGTAAGCCTTCTCCACAGGCCATCACGAACCTGAACCACCCGCCACCGACAACCCCTCGCCATCCTGAAACTGCAGCCAGAGAGAAATAATAGACCGCATGAGAGTGCGAGATTGCCATGCGTGAAATTTCTTTCCCCGTCTACTAATTTGTCTGACCTAATAAAATGTTATTCAAATAGATTTGCTTCTTTATAAGTAATCACAGAATAATGTGGTGCTTTTCTTTCATAATCTGTAATAAAATGTCGTTCTAGATTCTTGCACGACTCCTTTTTAAACTTATGCTGTCTCTATGTGAGGCACTCTCCTCAATCATCTGGTGCAGATTCGTCTCGATCAATGACAAACTGTGTCAGTCACCTGACAGGTTCGAACCTCTGTCAGTTGTCGCAGACTGGCGGTAGTGAGCAGCTTCAAAGCCTTGGGTGTAGGAGTTAACCTCGTCATTAATTATTTTTTAAATTCCACTTAATTATCCGTTCGCTCTTAACTTAGAAATAGTCTCAAAACTACCGACGTACGGTTTTCTAAAACAGCATACTGCTAAGACTTGCAGTTTTTTCAACAGTCTGCAAATTCGCTCATAGAAAACTGAGGTATGAAAATTATTATCTCATAATCGCATATACGTATCACATTGTTAAAATATTTTAAATAAAAATAATTGTCCAGAGAGTCCACGAAATGATTCCGGAAGAAACATCCCTTTGCTCTTCAAAAAGTAAGGAAAAAATCTCAAAGGACAAGAGCCCGGACTTCCCAGCCATACACGCAGTCAAAAAACTATCAGCCAGAGGTAAGGGCAGCGATAAACAAAAAAGTTTTTCGATTTTGTTATTTTATCAATACCTGACCTGCTAAATATAGTTAAATTTAAGTTAAATCGACGACAACAAGTTATTGTTCACAAAAATATTACTTGCGTCAAGTACTATCGGGGCCCTTGGCGGTATTCCACTGACAATCGTTTAAATGTTTCGTTCGCCCTGAGAAGATGATGCGGAAACACTAACTAATAGGATACAGCTTTTCGTAAGTCAAGTGTTGTAACAATACAGTATTCATAAATACTGCAACTTAATTGGTTATTTGTAATAATTGGCGAAGTATGTCTCGTTGCAAGGAACAAGGCATTTTTTGTGTAAGTGGAATACCGCGAAAGGGCACGACTATACCCTGTAGGAGTCGCATATAGTTTTATCAGATCCGTAAAGTAAAAGTAAAATTTCGAGTTTTGACTTTTAGGGAAGGTTCGAAAAGGATTACCTCCTGTTATCAGGTTTCAGAAATATTAATATTAATTTAAAAAAAAATATCTTCTATTAAAAGATCCTATCATAGACTGAGTTTTGTTTTCTTTAAATTTAATTTAATTTTATAAATTTAAAACAGCCATTTTGAATTTGTTTTGATTAATCGTTTTTTTTAATTTCCAGGTGCTGTGAAGGCCGCCTTCGAAACGAGCCTCATCAAAACATAACAGCATACCTACTTTTATTATAACATTTACATTTATTTTATATGATCCATTTTGTTTATAAGTTTTTATTTGTAGGAAACTTAAATATATACTTTGAATAGACTATATTAAAATATTTTATTTTATAATATAGATAATGTTTGAAAAAGACAAGGTTATTTTATTTGGTCCTATCCTACCCCAGCATTCCCACTTCTCCGACGTCTTTAAATTTTTCTACGCAGAGGGTACTAAACAAATAAAAATACCCATTTATCGTTATTAGGTATAAAAAACACTTATCTGTTCTAAGTCACACATCGTTTATCGTTTATGTCATCTTTTATATCTCGACCCATCTTCTTCCTGCCCTTATCCCACTTATTTATGTGTGGTCGGCACAGTACGACCGTAGTCCATACTGTAATAGGTTTTGGCTATAGTCTTTACGGCCGCCAGCCCGACGCCAACCGTACCCGGGCATGTATATGAAATATTAGTAGATTATCGAAACAATTTACTAATATTTCTTTTAACCATTCCAAACCAAGTTTAAATATTTAACCCATACTTTGGCTTATTCATGGCGTATCCTCCTGTTGGAAGATGGTTTGAAAGAGAGCCATTGTTGTCATTACAAACATTACCGTAACTTATGGTTCGGACGATTTTTTTAAATATTACAAGGTGGCAAACGAGCATGGGGTTCACCCGATATCAAGTGATCACCCCATAGACATCGGCAACGAGTTAATGAGTTGCAGATGCGTTACCTACCTTTAATGGACAGAAGAGGGGATGATCATAATTCATCCAATCCACCGTCAGGTTCTCCTCCCTTTCCCATCCTTTTCTTATTAGCAAAGAATGGGAAGGGGAAGAAGACTAGAGTTAGGCCTCCGGCACCTCACTCATCTGACGAAACGCAGAATACTTCTACGTCACGCCTGTCTTCTGTGAGGTCATGGTATTTCACCCGTCGAGTCGGCAAATTCGTGCAGATGTTATTGTTGTGAGCTCTACCACTGTTAAAAAAGGATGCCAACACAAAAAACCTATAGTGGTACTGCCCCAGTCAAGGGTCGTGGTACTGCCTCAGTCAGTCCACAAGTATATCCTTGAATTCTGGATAATAGTAATAAAACACAGTTAAGTTGTTCTATGTATTTGATTGCAAAATGCAACGTACATACAAAGTACAAAATTAGATGTACATATCCGATTAGAAAAAAATCTCTACACAACTGGTGGGTTGTATTACCATTGGTTTATTCCACTTTAATCACCTGGGTCATATCACCCAGGTGATCAAAGTGGAATAAACCTTTACGACTTGAAAAATTTTTATAACCATTGGTATTACGCAACAAGCGTTAAATTGTAACATCATCCGTAAAGAGTAAGTACCCTGAACGAAATTGCAGCATTATGCACGGGTTTATCGCCATTTAAAATAAAAAAGCAAAGTTGAAATTTAAAATTTTCATTTATCGTAGATGTAGACAAGCATGCCAGCGGCTAAACTGACGTTGAATGGCTACCGGTATCTACCTATAACCTCAAAAACGGTAGAGTTCCACATGCGTTTCAAGCCTTTGCCTGAAAGAAGACAAGTAACAGTTAATTAAAAAAAAGAAACGGATTGACATTTTATCATCATCCATGACATAAGTATATTGACATTCCGGGGAAGAATACCTACATAATATAACTACAGGAGGTTACAATAATCTCCAATATACCATCGAATATCTCGACATACGGCAGGTCTCCATCCTTTCATAGTTAAGTAGACATACCGAACGTTTGAACAAAACGATTAGAATCGCCGTACATCGTGCGTTCGTAAAAGGATTGGACCAAGCTGTCAGCGTCAGTGTTTCCGTCCTATTATGATGTGGGTACCTTCAAGAGAAGAGTGTACAGGCTGTTACTAAACTAGTGCGTACCATCATTCGACCACGTCACCACTTCTGTTTATTGTGGGGTTGTGGTCAAACGCTGGTTTATTTGTTTTAAATAAACTGCTAATGCGACTGTTATTTTCGTGATATTAACATTCAGTACCGTTAGCAACACTATCCTTGTTCGCTTGTTTTTATTGTTTTTATATTTGGTTTAAAATGAGTAAAATACTTCACAGTCGTGGTCGTGAAAATATTATTTAAATATGTCTTAGTTGATCTCGGGTATTAACAATTTTGAGAATAAAATTAAATAGTCGTCACCAAAACATTTATGATGAAGTTATGTGATATCAAAAATATAAACCAATACCAAGTTAGAATAAATTCTTCATCACTGCAGGAATTAACATCGGATGATAGACAGACACTTACCAATATATCTAACAGTTTTTTTTTTCAGAAGAAAAAATATAATTAATATTTGGTTTTATTTTTAAGACATCTGTACAATTACGAGACACGACAGTGTCTCAGCTAAGACACGTTTATAATATACTGAACCCCATATCTTATAGACAATAATGTTTCCATAATTAACATTAAATTCACTTTTAGAATTATTTTGCTAGCTATACTTTTTAGTTACGGATGACGTCACGTAGATGTAATTTTGACAAGGTTACCTCCGCAAATTGATAATGCGTTACATTATCAACTTGCGGAGGTAATAATTAAGAATTTAAAATATACAAAACGTAATTATTACCAACTAAATTTTCGGGCCATATAAATTAATTTTCTCCCAGTACATTAAAACCATTATAAACTATCAAATACTGTATTTATTTTTTATACTTAATGTATTAATAATATTGAGTGAGTTATCGCCCGATAATATACACATTTGTTATTTCCTTTGGTTTATTTTAACATTTATTCCACTTATCATCTGCAATACAATTTCAGAGACTGTAGTAAAATACATTTTTTAATCGAAACATGCTCGCGTGCAGCCTAAATCTGTTCAGGGTTGTCAAAAAACGTTTATAGATAAAGTTTATTGCCAAGTGAAAAGCAGCTATCACTTTACCAGGGTATACTTAAAGAATGTGCGCAAGAGTCTCAAAATTTAATCTTCGTTTATTGCTAAATGATAGAACAAAGAGGTGAATACAGAGCGTTTCAAATAAGAATGTGCGCGATGATGACCTTACGTCACAAATCAGTTGAAAAGTACAGACAGCAACCAAAATATATTTGTGTAAATTTTTTTTAGTGAACACAATTTGAATAGATATGACTATATTGTTATGGATTTTTAATGAACAATAAACACCAACATAATTTTCTGGAAAATTGAGTGCAGTCAGAGATAAAATAAGATTTACTCGGTGAAGTATAAATTAAATTTTATGAAAAAAAATTAATAACATGTCTATTTAAAATCAAAGTGGCAATACTGACGGGACGCCATCTTGTCGTTATAATTTCTAAAAACAAGTAATTGATTTTTTCTTCTATTAAATATCAATCAATGGAATATATTATGACTTAAATATTTTTTATAGGGGAAAGGAGCAGTGAGGATGATAGTGACGATGAAGATGATGACTGCTCAAGCAGTGGGATGAGCGGAATCGACGGACTGGGATATAGAATAAAATTAAATAGTTTTTTTTAATGAAATTAGGTGGCAAACGAGCAAGCGGATCACCTGATGTTAAGTGAACGCTACCCATAGACTTCCTCAACAAGCAAATGTGTTGCCTACCTTTAATGGACAGAGGAGGGCATAGACAGGAATAAGGATATTTCCTTTTCCCCGTTAACCCCTCCCCGTCC
>JWHW01029247.1:33874-45504 GCA_000931545.1 Papilio glaucus | reverse complement strand
CAATAGTTTAATAATAAATAATCAACAAAAATAAGCTGTTCCCGAGGTTAGTAAAACCATAATAGTCATGTCCAATATCAGTTGCCATGGTAATGTTATAATAAGTTATAATGTTTAATGACGAAAAAGATGGCGCGTAACGGAAAAATGTGACGCGTAACGGAATTTCACTTCAAAAATGTGACGCGTAACGAAAAAATGTTACACTAAATTTTTTTCCAACCCCGATAAAGAAGTTTCACTTCAAAAATATTAAATTTGATAGTTAAAAGTAACAAACATGGTAATGTACTTCACAGGAGGTAACTTGGCGTCTCCCTTGAACGTCGGTCTCAAAGCCGCGATGACCGTGCTCATCGGCGAGGCGTCAGGTGACATGACCTGCGGGGTCTACACTGGCGTACACGCGTTCTTCTCAAGAGGTGATTTCTATTCAATCGAAGGTATGTACGACATATAAACGATGAGTATATTTTATAGCATAAGGGCTATATCAGCAGCGCGTACATATTGAGTGGTTTGCCCCGCAAATTACAATCCAACAACTAGATCTAATTATTGACTTAATTTAGTACAGTGGAAAGAAAAGATTTTTAAAAGATCAAAGGAGGAGGTTATTGACATGTTTGGACCTCTGGGGCCTCACTCATCTGATGATGATGACGGAAGGTAGTAAGAGCAACCAATACGCACTTAAAATTTTTACAAAGTATAAAACAAAGACTTTCTGCTGTCGGTTCTCTTAGATCTGTCAACCTACGCAACGTATTTTAATGCGGTTTTCATTAATAGACTGATTCATTCAAGAAGAATGTTAATATGTATAATACATGCATATTATAGTAAAGAAAAGCAGATAATTTCGGAGATTTGTCATAAAAATATATTTTTGTGCGCTCACATTGCAAACGCTGGCTAAACCTTACGAGACAGATCAAAACAGTGTACAAAGTAATTGTATATCTTAAAAAGATCTACAAAAAAGTCAGAGGCGGGGCATATCTAACTTTTCCATTTTTTTTATACCAATCCAATCCAATTTTTTTTAACAAAATAAACACTTTTTTCTCTAGGACAATCAATGATAAATAATACGCTATTTACGACGCTATTTTAACGTATTCAGTATTAATCCTTATCCAAATAAATATGTTTGTAAGCTAGAGTATTAAATGTAGATTATAACTGCCTTTTACACTATAACATTCTGACAGATAGTTTAGAAGATATCAAAAGTATAAGAAATACGCGTAAGCGAAAAATTCAGTACGTCACAGCTGCGCCGCGCCCCTTGCTGTCGCCCATTGTGCTCAAAGTGTTTTTTTTTTGTTATGAGCGGCTTTCTGCCGCCGTCTCGTTCACTCCTAACGTGTGTGGGAAAGGGTCGTTGGGTGCTTTAATAATATTTTCATACATCTTTTAATAATTACTTACACTATTTATATTATTACAATTTTTTATACTTAGTTACTATATATTTACTAATCTTATCGCTATACAAACTTTATTATATACTTATTATTCTACTATTACCTAATCAGTCAATTCTTTTTATGACTTTTCGCGCCAAGGAATTACAATACATTAAAAACTTTTCTCTTTTTTCTTTTACTCTTACAATATTACTTATGTTGACTATTTCAATTTCCTCCTCTATGACTGCCTCACAATCTAATTTATATGCTTCAAACGCTAGGCAGTCTAACAAAATGAGCAGCACGAATTCCTCCTGTGCTGATTTGCAAATTCACGATTTCTCCTTGCATTTGCTCAATGTGTTTTCAATAAAGAGATCGATCCGGGTATAACCCATCAGCAATTAATACTGCTAATAAGGTTACAAAACATAAATCAACTTTAAGCTGGAACAAAGTTTGCCTAGTAATATACTAAGTATCGAATATTTGTGAGATTTTATATAAAACCAGATGTGATGAGTGCGTGGACCATGCTCATAAGATGGTTGTAGGCTCAAGTCTTGTCACATCCGGGAGTTACTAAGATATGTAATGAGGACATGCTATTAATAAATTTATCTACTCCAAGAAAATTGACAGTTTTTATTGCATAAATTCAACTATTATTATACTGTATTCAAGGGGTCAACATAGATAACCTATACAAATAATGTAAACAGCTCTCAATTGTGTCTAGTCTATTGGATAAGTGATAAAAAAGTTTATCATAAAAAAACAACTATATGAGGACAAGTCACGTTCGTACACTGTATAGAGAGTTCAGAGTTATCTAAGCGGTTATCAAAATTATCCCATGTCCATAGAACCGGTTTGACTGCCTGGGGAGTAGCATGGACGATCTAAATGAAGGGTTCTTGTAAGCTATTCAGACGGTGGGTTTTAAACTCTTCAAGAACAGAAGAAGTTCAAGAAACGCCCAGACCATACTCTTAAGCTCTTGAAGGAAAGACGAAAAATGATTTTGCACTCGTCCGATGATGCGGAACGATACCTGCGACTGAATAGACAGATTCCAAAGAGCATAAAACACAATACGCCAATTTAATATAAACCGTTTTTATATTAAGAGGCTATTGAGCGGAACAAATGTTCCAGTCTTTGCCTTAGATCTGTCTATTGGGCAAAGGCGGCTGTCGAATCAGAAGACTGAAGATGACAGAATTGTTTCCCTTAAACCGGAACTCTTGAGTGATATTGAGGGGTTCTACGGACAGCTATGGCATCGCAAAAACCCGCCACGAATCTGGCAGAAGCCCCCAGAGCCAATCTAACTCCGACCCGCCGTTACACCGAAGATATCCCTAACGTTACTCTTAACGAGATTAGTATTGCTCTCAAACAAGTACAGGCACCGGGAATTACACACGCTCGATGTTGTGATCCACAGTGGAACCACAGCAATCGCCATTGCTCAAACAATTGTAAACCTTTAGTGGCAAGGTGTACCGGCACATTGTTCGCAGAACAGATGGCCGATGGGGCCAATAAGTTCTGAAATGGCGGCCACGCACAGGTACATAGGCCTCTCACAACCCACAAGATGGAACGATAATCTGGCCAATATTGCGGGAGTCTATTGGATGAGGGCGAGAGGAGACTGATCTTTGTGGCGATCAATAAGGGAGATCTACGCTCAACAGTGGACGGCTATTCGCTATAATTCATATTAACAGGTCGATACCTCGCAACTTCAATGCCAGTATCGAAAAAACAAATCCGTATGCTTCATATTTAGTTGTCTAGACGTAAAGTTACTGCAAATTAGATTACATGCGTGGCAAAAGAGGTACCTTGCTAAAATTGATCTTCCAGGTGTTCCTTTGTCGAAGCTTCCTTACATCTGGGCGAGCGGAGAGCCGGACAACTCTAAGAACCAAGAGAGCTGCATCGCCATGCTGCCCGACGGCAGCATTGCCGATGTGGACTGCCACGAACCGCTGCCCTACATCTGCTACAAAAAGGACGAAAAGACGATGGTCATGACAAGCTGTGGTACAACGGACAAGGGTAACATTTATTTTATTTTAAGTATAATTACCTCTTTCATCTCACGAGCGCGTTTTCTATCAACTTTTACATTTAGTTCTTTTTCCAACCATCCATCAGAAACGGGTTTAGGGCTCTAACAACAAATGCCATACGGTTAACGAAATACGGCGTCTATCTTTCACACTGCAAGTGGCGTTTTGCAAAATCGCAAAAGAAGTGAGAGCCGTTCTATTTAAAATACTAGAATTGCTAGACTCGATATACGGTACTCATTTCAAGTATTTTTTTTTCATAGAATACTTGTTGGACGCTCGCACGGGCAGCTGCTACAAATTCCACTCGGTGCCGCGCACGTGGTCCCGCGCCTACATGGCCTGCTCGGCCGAGGGAGGCTACTTGATCATCATCAACAGTGAGGCAGAAGCTCAGGTGATAAGAGAGATCTTTGCCAAGCACCCCGGGCACTCCATGCGCGGTAATTTCGTGAAAGACGTCGCGTTCGTCGGCTTCCATGATTGGAACGAGCATGGCGAGTTGCTGACTATCCATGGTAATCATTTTATTTTTCTATAGTCTAATATGTGATCTATGTACCTAATTTTAAATCCTATATTCTACAATCTATTCTCATCAGCGATCATAATCTTACTATCAAGTGAAGACGTGAGTGTGTCATGTAATTAGTTGACAAAAATTAGCAAGAATTGTACTGTGTTGTCAGGTGAAACGCTCGAGGAGGCAGGCTATGCCAAGTTCTCCGGGGGCGAGCCCAATAACTACTCGACGGGGGAGTACTGCGGCTCTATCTACCGCAACGCGCTGTTCAACGACGACTTGTGCGAGAGCAAATATCCCTTCATCTGCGAAAAGAGCCCCTACAGCCTGCTCTGTGAAAACGAGCAAGCCTTCTTTTCAATTACTCCTCATAATAATTAGTTTTATACATTTATAACATAGTTATTCAATTTTTTAATAGTAAAACGTATAACTGCAAGAAGATTATCACCAATGTATTTTCCCATTCTTCTTAACTATTTTAAAAAATGATATAATCTTTACATAGTAGAAAACAAAGTCACTTCCGCTGTCTGTACTCTAAGATCTTTTAAACTAGGCAACGGATCTTAATGCGGTTTTCATCAGTAGACATGATGATTCAAGAGGAAGGTTAATATGTAAATTACATGCATACAATAGTTAAGAAAAGCAAAGAATTTCAAAGATTTGTCGTAAATAACATATTTTCGTGCGTTTACATTGCAAACGCTGACTAAACTTTACAACATAGATCAAAAAAACATACCACGAAATTGTACATGTTAGAAAGATGTACAATATATCAGCGATGGCATATCTCTATCTTCTATGGTTAAATCACAATAATCGCTTTTTACTTTAGAACAATCAATAAAAATAATACGCTATTTACGACGCTATTTATAGATGTTCAGTATTAATATTAATCTAAATAAATATATTTGTAAACTAGAGTACCAAATGTAGATTATAATTGCCTTTTGCACTATAATGTTCTAACAGATAGTTTAGAAGATATCAAAAAACTTAAAAACTACGCGCAAACAATAGCCGGGCGCGGTGATTTGTAATATGAAGCTTGCTTGCTTGATTCTTATGTTCAATTGCTAAAATTATTTTATACTTTTAAGTGCATTTCTTGTTTTTGAATATAGTTTTTTTGAAGTCGGTTTTGTTTTTGTTTAAAAGTTTTTTTTGTAGAACTATTTAAGTTAAACATTTCCATTATCCTACTCCCTACTTTTATAATATTATGAATGCGAAAGTTGGGATGTATGAATGGGTGGATGTTTGTTACTCTTTCACGCAAAAACAATTAAATGGATTTTAATAAAACTTTACAATAATATAGCTTATACATCAGAATAACATATAGGCTATAATTTATAAAGATATTGTGTGAATTCTCCAAAATATGACGATAAGTGTCAAGAAAAGAGGAAAAAATTCCGCCACATGCGAGCTATTCTAGCGTGCGCTGCAAAAACCGTTAGAATTACACGTATATAAATTATAATGGAAATGTTTACCTTAAATAGTCCTACAAAAATATATCACAGCATATATCTTTCTTTTATGTGTAAGCCATTTTCGCCAAAATAGTGACCCATCTATTAATTATAGGGCGGAAAGAAGTTTGCCGGGCCAGCCAGTATATTATATACGTGTAACTCGTATCAGTTTTTGCAGCGCATACCAGAATAGCACGCATATGGCGGAAGATTTTCCTCTTTGCTTGACACTTATCGTTATATTTTGGACAATTCACGCAATACCTTTATAAATTATAGCCTATGTGTTATTCTGATGTATAAGCTATATTATTGTAAAGTTACATTAAAATCCATTAAGTAATTTTTGGGTGAAAGAGTAACATACAACCAAACATACAAACTTTCGCATTTATAATATAGTAGCATATATGAAGTAGGGTAGTAGTATATATGCGACATATTTACTTAGATAAGGATTTATCCTGTATTTGAAAAAATTGCGTGGTAAGTAATGTATGATTTTTTTTAAATATTAAAACAAAAAGAGTTATTGCGAGTCAACCGTAGAAGATAGAGAGATGCCACCACGGAGTTTTATCTGAAATTTTTGGAGCTTTACAATTCTTTGCTGCATCATTATGTATCCCATGGTTAATCCTATAAGCCATGAAAATAAAAAAATTATAGACTTTTTGGAGGTACCGGAATATGGTCTTTATTTATGTATATTGATTTTTAATTTGAATGTACTATACATGTAAACCATCCGAAATAAATTATCTGCATGTTGGTGAAAACCGTTTCTGAATCCATTGCGTGGTTTATAAATAGTTAGCGGACAAACAGAGAACACGAAAGCGAACATTGCTTTATACTACGAGTACGAGAGTCTGTGTGGTCGTGCTACTTCTACAATAGAACTAGCTCTTTCGTGATATAGCTACTGCTGTGGGTGTTGGCTTTCTCACTGCTAAATAGTCTTGAGCTTGAGAATATCAGATCACACGGGTACCAAAAATTACACATGCATCATTCTTAAAGAACATCACCCATATCTTGTCTCGGCTCGGCTGATTATAAAACTCAAGACTGAGTTGAGAGACTGCTTGCTGTATACTCTCATTAAGCTACGACATCGTTGATAGGAAATGATAGAATCTTAAAGAAGTAAGAAAGGTAAGGTCAAAGTTAAATTTTATTGTACATGATCCTCATGATCTTGCAGTCGGCATGTACTCGCTTGTCGAAGTCGCGCATGACGCGCCGGCGCTGGGCCGCGCCTTCGTCTCCCAAATCGTACTCCCGCGCGGCGCACGTGCAGCAGCCGGGACACGAGCAGAACACACACTTGCTGCGCACCGAGTCCCACGCACCTGCAGGATAGAACAGAACGTAGATTGCCAAGAGTATATAGGTCGTTTGCTTGCCACCCTAGTTCAGTTGACTAGCACAAATTTGCGCAGCGTAGCGCCGTCCTGTACTTAGGTACCATTGCCGTAGCATTGGGGGCAAAACGGATAAACCCTGCCCAAAGCAATTCTTCGGGCCATGTATGCTACCTTGATTTTGCTGCGGATCACATCCTAACAATCCATAATAATATACCTATCATTCTACATCCTACTACCTATGGGTACTTAAATAATTTGTGGTAAAAACTGATCATAAGGCGTACCAATTTGCTTGGCCAATCTAGCGAACTCCACGTAGGGCGTGGGCGCTGTGTCGGCGATCGGCGCCTCGCATATCTTCACTATGCTGGGTTTTTTCACGTTTACGGATGGGAAAATTTCACGGGACTTTACCCATTTTTCGCATGGTTTCATAGGGTGAATTTTCTGTAAAACGTATGAATTTTAAAGGTCTCCACAGCAGCTTAGAGAGCCGTGATCTTTCTTCACGATTTACAAGATAAAGAACGAGCTACTCTGACGAAATATGTGATTAGTGTTTAAAACAATATGGTTCTTAACAGGGTTAATAACTTGTTATTTTAACCCCGACGCGATATGTACATTTGCTTTTTCGATATATTTTTTATGGAAGTAGGTGGCAAACGAACAAGCGGTTTAGCTGATGTTACTAACGCCATCCATATCAGTAACAAGCAAATAAGTTGCAGATGTGCTGCCCAAATATATTAAGAGTTGAGCTACCTCCTACCTCCACCCGTTTACAGGTAACCGAAGCCATGTCTAAACGCCAAAATGTTCTAGATATGATTATATTTTCATGATAGCACTATGAATTATATATTGAACTCCTTTCTTATTGACAATAATAATTCAATAATTATTAATAAATAAAATTCACAACTCAAATTTCAGTTACGGATGACGTCACATGGATGTAAATTTGACAAGGTTCCAGCGCATTATCAACTTGCGGGGGTAATAGAGTGACTTATAAACTTGTGTTCTTATTATGAATAAGTTAAGACGTTTCTGAATGGTTTCAATCTCGCGATAGAATCGAACTATTGTTTACACTTACAATAGACCGCACTTGTGTCTTGTCATCCCGACGCTCTTTCTCCGCCAACAGCTCCTTCGATGTTCTGAGGACTTCGCCCTTCCATTTGCGCCTTCGGTGTTTACATACCGGGCGGCATCTGACAATTACAAATTATAATTTCTAAATTTTTTTAGGAAATGTTCGGATTGGCCTTGCGGATGTTCCTTGGTTTGGTAGCGATCCGATCAACATAATTTATATTACCCGGGCGAAGCCGGGGCGACCACTAGTGTATGTATATAACAGCGAAAGAGGTGTGCCAGTGGAACCAAGTAGAAGTGTATTTATTTTATAAAGCATAAAAAATCTTAGGTAACATTGTACTGACTCGCAAAGTTTTACATTTTCCTTTTTTTCTTTCTTTTTTGGAAATTCGATCATTTACAATTGATAAATTGCAAACTGTTTACTAAATTCACGTCGACAATAATTTCATTTAAGTTTGACATTACAAAATGACAGCTAGTATATTGCGCATCCGGTAAACTGTTTATTATCTATGGTAGACTCAAAGAGAACTTTATACTTTTTCTATGGAAAAAAGTACTAGGCCAAACGCGCACTATGAACTTTTCGCTCACGGCTAATAAATGCAATTGCAAAGGGTTTTGAATTGCATTTTGTTAATAATTATTAAAATATAAGTTAGGGTTCGACATATATTTATAAAATATTAAAAATGTTCGTTAGCAGTTCGTAAGATTCCATACCAGTCGGTGGATGATGTTTCTTGTGCACTATAATTCTGCATAAAGCTAAGTTTATTAAGAAGAGTTTACATAATGGGAAAATAATAAAGTAATAGAAAAAATTGTTTATTAGTTTTATTCATGCGCTGTTTCATACGGCGATTTTTTTATGTTACATGTTACAAAATACATCGATTTACATCAAAAGTGTTACAAATATGTGGACAGCTTCATAGGAATATAAAATAAATTAAAACTGTTAACACATAACTTGGCCTATTATCAGTTTATTAACAGACAACGCTAACAAGATGTACTACTCGGGCACATTAACATGACAATAGTGCGATGTTTTGTTGCCTACTGTAGAAACTCATGCACAAACACGCACCATATCCTGTGCAAAGAAGGATGGGGGAGTGAATCGAATTCCACTTCGGTGGCATGTTATTGAACACGCGTTGTACTAGAGGTATAAGGGAACATACCCATACCACATGACTCATTTTTTTTTTAGTATTTTTACCACCTCCCTCCTCGTTGACCATTCGTAGTATATTGCAAGACCCTCACCCTCTTTTTTCTCATAGTAATTCATAATTATGGTTTTTAAATAATTTCTTGCAAATGTTTAGAGTAATTAATACAAACTTAAAAATAACTAAACCCTGAGCATCATAGTTGAATATAGATCGAAAATGCGAAATTTTCAGATGATCTAGACTATGTGACGAAAATCTAATCCCCCTCCCTTCTGTGACCAATCATAATATTTTCAAGATATAAAATCGGGTCACATAGTATGGGTATGTTCCTTGATATACGAATGTTTAGTTTACATTTATCTGCTCTCGAAAACAATCTTTCACAGTCAATAAAGGGTAAATGTTTATCACTCAAAAAGGCCCAGTTGGTTAACCAGTTCTAATCATAAATAAATCACTGACATTGACCTAAATAAAAATTAAATTAAGCTTCAGAATATATGAATACAAATTATATGGTTGCATTCATTTAATGAATTACTTAGTTAATCAGACATTGTGAATGTAGATCGAAGGTTATTGTTGGGACCCAAATAAACCACCTGCGGGAGACACGCGCGGGGTGCGCCTTCAGCCGTCGCTCATTATCCCCCACGCGATTCAGTCGCAACAGCAACGCACCGGTGATTGTGTTAATTTAACTAAGTCCTTCGTAAACAGTTTCAACAACATGCTAGCTTGTCTTGAGTCCAGCATACAATATACAAAGGAAATACAGTCGACTCAATAACAGTTATAATTAATATATATAACCTTCTTTGATCTACATTCACAATTTCCACTTTTGAGATTTTAGGTTAACTTTCATCTTTGAATTTAAACTGTTAAAAGTAGCGTTTAGTTTTTTCTAATACCATTATAATGCGAGTTAGTTATATTTATAAGCTTTCACATTCAATGGAGTAAACAAAAACGATTCATTTTTAAGTATGTTATACAAGGATAGTACTGCCCACCCATCACTATCTAAACCTTGAAGAATCACATTTCTTGTTTATCACAATTACACTTAACACTTTTTGAACACTTCAATCTTTGAAACAGAATCTGCTGCCATTATTCTTCAACTCCATCAAGCAGGACAGTCCTGGCCAGGTTCCTGACGCAGGCCAGGCGCAGCAGGTCCGCCTTCTCTCCAGACAGAAGCTTGGTACGTAGCTCCAGGCACAGCAGGATCTCATAGGTCTCTGTTGACGAGAACACTGGCTCGTCTGACTCTAGGAGTGGTAATGTGTCCAGGAGTAGCGTCTCCCAAAAGCTGCAAAGGAAAAGTTTATATATGTTTATACATTGTTTTTTAAGATTATCTCCCTTAAATTATAGGAATTACCCATTGGTTAAACAGTGTAATGATTTAGGATGATTCTAAGAAAGAAAAACATACATGAGTCATTGAACATGAGTGTATCCTTTGAGATTGGATATGTCATAGTCAAATTTGAAATGGTTGTATGGTATTGAGCCGCGAAAACCTTACCTATACCACAACTTGGGCTGATCCAAGGGCACCATAACACACAGATCTGAGCTCAAGTTAGAAGAATCTTGTTACCTTATGTGTCAGATAGATTAAAAAATAATTTAATCCCAAGGTCTATATAAAATTATATTTTTCGTAACATTTGAGGTCTAAATGTTAATTTTAACACTAAATAACATTCTCGTAAATAGAAAAAGCGATATAAATAGAAAAACTTACTATTCCGGCGCGATTTTTGAGGTTATTAAGGAAATGAGTAATTTTGCTGCCTTTTTAAATTCTTTATTGTTATATAATCTGTGAAAGTCGCAATATTTGCCTGTAACAAAAAAAAAATATAAAAAAACTAAAATTTTGTAATAATATAATAAAAAACTTTTTTTTTTTCAATTTAATGCTTTAATGGTTGTGCACTTGCTGTTGCACAGAGAAAGAAGTGTGTCAGAACTGTGCTATATAGCTCTGCATGGCTTTAGGATACGGATGTGAGTGCATAATTATTTTAATGTTTTTATACAAATAAACACATTTACTCGGCCACTCACTAACAGGATTCCGCAGATAACGAGTCTGCAACAACATCTGTTGAATAAATGGGCCGGAAAGACCAAGACCACACAGAAGACAGGCGAGAAGTAGGAATATTTTATGCTTTTACGTTTCGTCTGATGAGTGAGGTACCAGAAGCCTGATGTCAGTCCACTTCTCCTTCACATCCTTTCCAACAGGATAGGATGGGAAGAGGATTGGACGAGGGAGGGGATGAATAGTCGTAGGAAATATCCTTTTTCCTGTCTATCCTCTCCTTTGTCAATTAAAGGTAGGCAGCATGTCTGTAACTCATTTTCTTGTCGCGGATGCCTATGGATAGTGGTTACTTAACATCAGGGGAATTGCTCGCTTGT
>JWHW01029234.1:40074-72133 GCA_000931545.1 Papilio glaucus | reverse complement strand
TATGTCTTCTATATGTAAAAAGTCTTAGATACTTTCTGTCACTTCTTGCAGCATTAGGATGCCGAATAATATATCTTATTCCGCTTTCCAAAAACTTTTCTCATTACGTTAGAAGCAATAAAAATGTCCTCGTCTTTGTACAACTACGATTGAACATTTTTTGAGAGAAATACGGCTTCTTGGCTTTGCTCTTAATCTATGCTTATAATTTTATAGAGAGATAATATTTGATTGTTTGCTTGTTTCGGAATAACTGAAAAACTACTTAACGTATTTAAAACCTTTCTCCAGTTAAAAGCTTTTTTATCAGCGAGTAACCTTTTCTTTTATTTGTCTATTTATCTAGTCGAGTTGTTAGTGACTAATAAATAATAATAAATCTCTTTATCATCTTTTTTAGAATGTTCCCCATTGCAGGGACACAGGCCTCCTTTCAGAGTGGGAAGATTTTGTCAATAATACAGAAGTAAAATCTAATCAAAGGTGCATTTTACTTAACAAAGGGCTTCTTATATGATATGATATTGGTGTATAATCATTTTCCTTTTCTGAAATTTGCTAACCATACTTTGATAGCCCACGTAGAATTTTTCTGATAGGTGATAAATGTTTTCAATGTGACTAACATTAACATCATCGTCCATCACGAGAATCGGTATCGTGATTTATATGGAAAAACCCGAAAAGAATTATACGAAAATCCTTTCAATAAGTTCGATGCTTTGTTCGGAAAGTTTTATGGCCGACCGACCTCGAAACGGATATTTGATCGAGAGGTGTGTAAAGTATGGTTTATATCTCCTTCTCGCACTTCGATTCGTTAAAATACAGGCGACCTGTTGAACTTTGCTGTAGTTAGGATCGCTATGACTAATTATTTTTGGTTTCATTTTAAACATAAAATTAATACTCCATTTTGAATTTCCTATACCGTTATAGAGGAAAGCAACACAGGCGTCCCTGAAAATTCTACAGCCCAAGAGCAGGGTTAGACGAAAAGAAATTGCAAACGCAACAACGTCGACTAGCGAGGGTATCCTTTATTAATATGTGAAGTCATGCCGCGTAATTAATTAGTGTATTTATTTTATTTTTCACGAAACAAGAATTGGCATGAAAAAAAAAGTGGTCCAAAAAGCCAATCTAAAGGCAAGTGTAGATAGAATTCGAAGCACTCTCCGGGTGAGAGAAGTCCTTCTAAAACTAAATAAAGTATAACAAGAGACAAGATATCTCTTCGCTTCGCAAATAAAAAAAAATGTTGAACATTTCTGTGAAATGTGAACAAAGTGTCCACCGATGACATGATTTATTCACATTCATTATTTATTTCTCAGTAAACAGTATTGGAAAAATACAATGGAGTGAAGAAACAAAAGACGTATTCAACTCGAGTAACTCAACTAGCCAAGGCCTGTCGCTACGTTAGCGCTAGCCAGGTACTATGGGCGGGAATCGTTCGCCAGTTGTCACCATTCGTTCGACGTTAAACGTATTGTTCGAAACAAATCTCACTGTCTTCACGAGAGTAACACTGATAATAATATTATACCAGCACACGTTCGCAATTTAGTTCGTATAAAGTTCAAAAACCATCGTGAGTATTTTTTTGCGTTAAATACACAATTATTGTTGTTGTCGCATTTACGACGACGGTAATAATAGAGTGCTGTTAAAGACCTTTTGAAACTATCGTAACTTTAAAATATTTTTCCAAATCACAAGTAAAGAAAACAAAAATTAATCCTCTTAAATACCTGTTTTGTAAACACGTATTTTTACTTATGTGCATTTTCTTACATACTCTACTTAAAATTCGCGAATGTCTACGACGTAGAGACGGTCAGTTTGTATCAGGTGTGTCGCTTGCACCTACCTGTTTGTAATAAATAAATAAACATGCACGCCCGTAACCCAGAGGGGTAGGCAGAGATCATGGATTTCCATTTGTCGCGATCCTGGCACACTTCTCTCGCTTTTTCTACATTCGTACATCTACACATGGTCGTCGGTTATGGGTGCTCCTTATATCGGCCACTTCTAGTAAGCCACTCTGTACTATCGTATTAAATGATTTTAATATGTAATATGCTATTTTATTGTCAGTTATATGTTTACCTATGTTATAAAATCCTAATACTATGTGTAAGATACTAAGTCATCATCTCCCTGCCCATTTCCACTAATGTGACGTCGGCACTGTCTATGGCTTTGACTAAAGTTTTACGGCCGGCCGTCGGCCTGACGCCAACCCTCCTCGGGAATACTAAGTAACAAACAAATTAAGATTATAATTAGTTTACGTGTTGTTTTGTACTAGGAGACTGTCACCACAGAGTTCATTGCCGTCTCACATTTATTAATGTTTCAATTGTTAATATAGTTCACTTGAACATAAATTATATTCTTCTATGTATGTTTTTATTTAGAACTAACTAGCAGTCTGCTGTTCGCAAGAAGTCTGTTTTTCAATGAATTTTCTTCTTTAGTATATTGCCTTAATTGGATAGGTTTACCAAGAAATAAGTACAAACAAAGTATTCAACAATTTTTGTTTTAGTAAATGTTTACTAATATTGAATTTTAAATGCGATTTAGATTTTAGATATTTCGCGAGAAATTTTTATAAAAATTAAGTACATTTTCCGCTTAAGATATTTAGTATGAATAAAGTATACAATATTTGTCAAGCCAAATGTTTTCATACAGGACGTTAAGTGTATTTAGAAACAACTCCTTTGAAGTTGCATTATATTACAATGGATTAAAGGATAATGACTTTGTATTTAATTGAACAGGGGCACAAAAATATGGCATTTTTTGCGCTTCGATGGTTATTTTTTTTGCTTCTTAAAGCTCTTTTAAAGCAATATGGGATACACAAGCAGTGGGTTGCCTTATATAAGTGAACATTATCATCCACAACACCTGAGCAGGTACGGGGGTGCGTGGCCGACCTATATAGAAGGAAAATTCTACACCCTACTTTACTAGATTCGCGTGTTTTTATTAATTTGTTGTTAACATCCGATCAACTCTAAAATTTGTAATCGTGTATTTGTACCTAAAATACTAAGACAATTTTAATGTGGTGAATAATTTTGTTACATTAAGAGAATAAATATTTTGATTTGACATTGATATTGATTGATAAGATTTCCGGTGAGTTTAAAAAAAACATTTACCAAATCAAATTTGTCGACACACTGGTTTGTGGCACGCTTATTTGAAATTTAATATGGACTCTTAATATCTCTTGAATTTTTTTTTATTAAATTCCTTGACAATTTTAAAGTGTTGTTCTTGATATTTTTGTAGTATTGAAGTTAATTTGCATTTAAACTCTTACCTTTAAAATTGTTTTATTCCAATATTAGTTTAGGAATCAAATAACGTAATCATTTCATTCATGCAAAAGCCATATGTTTTAGTCATTGAAGAGGAGACAATTCTCTTGTCCAGTTTGTCGCTTACGTGTCTAGTTTTCGTAATCACTCGCCTGCAGCTGACGCTTGTTAACATTCCATTCGGATGAATCATTATAGATCTGTCATTTAATGTCTACGTTGCCAAATAACCATTCCAACAATAATTGCATTACGAGGTTTGGATATGTTTTTGTACAATTAAAATGTTTACCTTTAAATTGAATTTATAGGTCCGTATAATAAAGTGCTGCAGTAATGCTCCACTGTGGTAAAACTACATAAAGCTGTATTTTAAAACAATTGCAGTGCAGGCGAAGCTATTGTTCGTGCAATAATGAATAAGAAATTGCATTGCAATTTTGCTGAAGATACTCGACGCAGCCTTTTATTGGTTTTCAGTTTGTCGAGTTCTAATAAAGGAAGGAGTAGACTATATACATAACACAAGGAAATTTTATTTAAAAAATTTATCTACATCTTGAATACTGGGACAGATCTTAGCATATCGCTTTTTTTGGCATTTTTTATGGAAGAATTGAAAACCAAATGACTGCTTCCCATAGGCATCTGCAACTCGTTAGCTTGCTCTCTACTTTTAATGAACAGAAAAGGAGATAAACAAAAAAAGGATATTTTATTTTCCTTACCATTCCCTTCCCCGTTAAATAATCTTCTAATAAGGATAGGCTGGGAAGGGAAAGATGACTAGGATGAGGCTACTTCACGCCTGTATTCTGGCAAGGTAGTTGTATTTCACCGGTCGAGCCGGCCCATTTGTGCAACAGTTGTTGTTGTTGCGTCCTCTACCACAATTTGTCTGCTATTTGACGCTTTCGCTACCTTTTTTTTTTTGAAGTCGTTGAAAAAAAGTAATTATTGTTGAGACATGAACTCTCAACAAATAAGTCATAATTACATTATTAAGTGTATTCGTTAACACAATTGGAATGCTTCGGGTTCTGAGTAGACTATATGAATAAGCACTATACTCTTTTTATACTAAAAGCCAGCTATTTGAAATCCATCTACGTGCCTATGCGATCATTTTCGAAGCGCTGCGAAGTTCCTGGAAACCAAATAGTATACTGAAGGTGTCAACAACTTACCCACGAAAATAATTCTATTTCTGCGACCGTAATATTTATTTCCCCTCGATAACAACAAAGAAACGAACGACCTAATTTTTTTTCTTAAAAATTCTTTACATAAAGCAGATGTGAAGCGCTGTTACGTGTAAGCGGAGAACTTTTTCATCGTTTAACTTTGCATCTTCATCGTTCTCATTTCCCTTAAACGATACCTTTGATAGTATGCTCAAAGATAAAGGAACGAACGCGGTACTTTTATATATGCATAAATGCTAAACGTTTATATTTTGTATGGTATTCTATAAGATGGGCTTGTAATTGGTTGATTGTAATAGACATTTGGGCGAAAAACGACAACAAAGAAATGTTTATCTCTTGATGTATTTCAATATGTGTAATACTTGGTCAAATAAAGCTATATCCTGTTAAAAAATTATCTACGCGATAATAAGTTGATTAATTATAATTATTTAAATACGGTTGAACCTTCCAATTATAATACTATCTTTAATGTAAAGCCGATATTAACAGCCGCAGATATTAACAAGAATAAGAAATTAGAATTATAAATGTTAATACAACACGATAGTTTTACAAAATGTAAAATTACCTTTGTAAACTGTTCTACCATCAGTTTAAGAAATTACTTGTAAATTTAGAATCGGAAACCATTCACAGGGCGCTCGCTATATTATTATATTTGAGACTATTTTCTTAGTAGCAATCTTAGAAGAAAACTGTGACACATCAACCATCAGACAAATACGTTACGTTGTGTATTGTATAGTGAATGACGAAAATTGGAGACCCAATCATCAACAATGAGCCATCTTATATTGAACCTCAAGACAATATAAATTGTTTCTCATATATCTTGTTTTCTATAGGATTAGATAACAATCCATAAGCGGTAGTGACCGCTTATGGATGTAGGCTATCGAAAAAATATATTTTAGGACATTGCGCTCTATAAAATGAATGTTTATTCTCAGACTTATGTTATAACTAAAACAACATTGATAGTAATTAAAGAAACTAGGAAAGTCACGTAAAGTTTTCGTTACGTATTTATTAACTAGGTAACAATATACTCAATGAAAAAAATAAATTATTTCTTTATCCTGATAAATCCGGTTATTTATGTTATCCAGGTCCTCGATACAAGTCCAAATTTTCAAATCAATCGAATATGTACAAGTTAGGTATACCTATTCACGGTAAGCAAATAAAAGCGTGTTATTCTTTTAAATTGATTACAGGTTCTATACAATCAAGCATCGTGTCTATGTCAAGCTGTTCAGTGGAGCTCCTGCCCTGATAAAATGCTATAAATGGAATAAATTTTCCCGATAAAAGGTCAGGCGTTTGACGGACGCGTCTGTCGGCGACACCAGCTGCCCAGGCGGGCGGAAAACACGAGATAAAATGAACAAGCCACCATGCGTTAACGGGGTGCATTGATATCTTCGAATCAAAAAAAATATTGTAAATATTAAAAGCGAAGATCGTCCGCAGTAGTATCTGCCTCCCATAAATATTTGATGATCACTGAGAATCGTTTGGCCATATGCCGATTATTTTCATAAAAAATTCAAAAAGTTTCATTTATATCAAGAGCGTGTGTGACCTTACAATGACCTTAACTACAAAACTTTATTGAAACGTAATGATTTCTTATTATCACGAATATACTATGAAACAAATTTTACGGATTATATCGCGTTTATTTTATGATATTGGTTCTGACGTTTTGAGTACTTTAGTAACGTGTAAAATATTCCTTCCAAAATTCTTAAAATTAGTTTCATTACAATGTATTGAAACAAGTTCTACAGTCTGATTTATAAATACTAGTGGCTTTCTACGGGTACTTTCCATACAAACTTTCATCTCTCACTTTAGACCTTTAGGGCATAAATTTTAAAAATCCTCTCATTTAGTGCTCAATTACATAATAACAGAAACCACTGTGCAAAATTTTAAATCTCTAGGCCCAGTTGTTTGGGATGTGCGTTGATATATCAGTAACTTTCTTCTTTTATGTATATAAATTTAAACAAATTATCACCATGTACAGGAAAGAGTGCTGGAGTACTGCTGGTGGAAGGTAGCTCTCCAATAAATCACCGAAAAGATCTGCTCCTTGTCCTCATTCGGTCATATATTCAGCTAAAGACGTTCAAAGCACAATCGGTATAAGCATGATAAATTACGTCGCTATTCACAAAAAGCTTCGCAACTCTACCGACCTTTAGGGACACGATTCATTGTTTATTTGTCAGGGGAAACATTGTTAACGCTGACAAAACATAGTATAGTTGGGGTTGATTTATTTGTTAAACCTCTACACTGTTATACATGTACACATCCCCGGCCAAATAGCATGCCATCTAAAATAATGAACAAGATATAGATATAAATAAAAGAACAGAAAAATACATATGTACCAATAAAGTATAAAATAGAGATTGTTATTTATTTAATGAGTATATTGTTTAGTATTTAGTAGGTACTTAATTTATATTATTTATAGGGTACAGTAATTTTATTTTGTACTCGTACATTTTTTTAATGTAGTTTTCATTATTTAATATGTATAACTAATTCGTTAAGTGTACATGTATTTACCGTCTGTCCATGGTATTCTGGATTTAAACAGGATTAATGAAAATTATTAGAAATAGCGTTTACATGTATGCTATTTTTGATACATAACTAGTATGTACATATATGTGCATACTTTGTGTACATATTTCAACGTATCGGCGAGCATGTAAATGTATCGGATGTAGTTGTAGCTGTGATCAGTTTCTCAGTTCATCACATTAATATTGAACTTTCATTATGTACATCAATACAAAAAAGGTGCGTTAGTGTAAAAGCTTTGATAAGTAATGAGACTAAATTATATCGAAGCTATAAATTCTAACGATAGCCTTTGTAATTTCGAAAATACATGGACAATATGTTAATGTTCGTCCTCGTAAAACACCTGTGTGATATAAAACGTTCAACGCAAAGGTTGTTCCTTTTGATAAGATTTATTTCAATTTGTCCAACTGAAGGCTTTTTTCGATTACAATAAAGACATTTGTAGATACGAAACTAATATTGTCGTGATTCATGCTGACACAAGATCAAGGTCTAAAAATAATGTTAATAAATTACACATAATTTTGTGCACACACAATGGCTAAAACGTTTATAATAAAAAAAATATTAAGCGAAGATAAATCAAGATAACAGCGTAAATGCTCTAATGTCAGAGTTAGACATCAAATGTGCAGTCAGATGGAAGCGCTGGCGTCGACAGGCTGTGCCCGCAAAGCCATCGCGTGTAGATAATGAGTGTAATTATTCATCCACAAATGATATTCATGCGCGTTATATTATAAAAGGGATTTTACATTCACACCTTTTTCGATGTCATTCAAAAAATGTGACGGCCTAGTGATTAAATGTTGGATTAATAAACATTAATATTCTTGTTTTGGTGTTCACGTATGACTTTATGATGGAGCAAAACCAGCAAGATTAAATTTCTGTAAAACTTATGTTTTTGTGTAAACACATTCCAAATATAATATATCTAAATATGTTTCTAATTATGTAAATAAATAAATAAATATACGCTCACGCCCGTAAACCAGAGGGGTAGTCAGGCATTATGGATTCCCATTTGGTGCGATCCTGTCACACTTCTCTCGCTTCTCAATTCTAGTCACAACATCCTCTTTTAAGCCACACTTTTCTCTTATAACGTTATTTTTAATACTATTATTCAATCCTTATAACGTTATTTTTAATCCTATTATTCAACGTTACGCCTAACATACATCTTAAGAACGCATCTCAACGGCATTAACGCTACAAACATGCTTTTCCTGCCAAACCCAACTCTCACTTCCATACATTAAAATGATGTGATCCGCAGAAATTATTTGACTCGCAGTAGAACCAAGCTAACCGATATTTTCCGAACAATTGCAAACCTTAAGTGGCAATGGGCTGGACACATTGCTCGCAGAACGGATGGCCGCTGAGGCCGAAAGGGCCTAGAATGGCGACCAGCGCAGGTAGACCTCCCAAAATGGACCGATTATCTGGTCAAGGTTGCAGAAGTCCACCGGATGAAGGCGGTAGGGGACCGAGGCCTGAGTCCAGCAGTGGACGAATATCGGCTGAAACGACGACGTTAATATTTAAAAAAAATGCTAGTCGCCGGATTTGCTTGTACAGTGTTCTTCAAATTCTTCATTAAAATATATATTTTTATGTTAATGTAGAATAAGCGCTAAGTGGCGCTCTCCATTAACTTAAGAGAAATATAAATGACTTGTGTTTCAAAAAAAGTATGACCAATATACTGCCTAAGTAACTTAAGTATTGGATATTTACCTAAAATATTTTACATTTATCTATACAATACAAAAATGTTCCATTCCATCGTAGTTTCTCCCATCGGACCGAATTTATGCCAGTGAAAATGTCTCTTATAATTTTCAAAATTTGTTCAATATTAATGATAATCAAAATGCAAATAAATTTGACGTGGCGTCTTTTCGTATTCTTGTTTGCCAGTATCTCAGTGAATGCTTCAGAGAACATTTCATTTTTCATTTAAAAGATAACAAATAAGACGAACAATGAGGTACCACGACATTTTTGTCTTTGCAATGAATTACGTTGACATCTACGAATCTTGTTTTACAAATAAAATTGTTAAAACTTGAACCTCGCCACAAAATGAATTTTAGAAAGAAAAAAATAGAAAATATTTTGTTGGTATTTATTGTCAAATATAATAAGTTTAGCTTACCTGAATAATATTTCTTTAGTTTGATTGAATAACACGGTAAGACAACTAAGGGGGACCTTATTATGAGTTAAAAAGTTATTTTTTATATACTTTTATATAATTTTCGGTCATATCTGCGGTTAAAAAAATATCATAAAAAGTTAGAGAGCATAGACGAGCGAATCCTACTCTCAATTTATTAATTTTAAAATATACGGTCCGGAGCTCTTGTTAAATTGGTGAGTGTCGGCTCTCCGCTCTCTAGTTTACTTTTAAAAAGTACAACTTTTCGAGTGCGGATTTTAAAATTTGCGTTTTTTTACCATAAATGTACGGAATTGTACGTAGACTTTTTTATCCAAATATGAACATAACATGCACAAAAAAAATCTTAAAAACTTAAAATCCCTGACCACTAAGAATTTTATAAAGTCGATAAACTAATTATGTAACATCGGAAGGCAGCCATAATCGATGGGATATTAAGGGGATACTATGACACGCGTAAGTTAAGGGCGCTCTTAGAGCCCTGGCTCACGAGGACGTCATGGCTAAGCAGTAAGCAGAACAGCTCTGGCCCTTTGGCGTCCGACAGTCGCCATGTGGAGTAAAGGTTTGGTTTCTCCAAAACATGCCTTTGCAAAGTGTTAAGACGACCACTTAGCAATTACCGACATTGGCTTTACAGAGATGTCCAGGCTTCATCGGAGCGCAATGACGTAAGCTTGCTTACTTTATTATATAACACGCAATTTCAAGCAAACCTAAACCCGCTAACTCAGTGCCTGGGCACTGGCCCAGGCAGTGACTTAAGCGGAGAGCCAGCACATTTACTACTCTTTTGAATTTACTATTAAGGTTCACAAACGAAGATTTACGATTTCTCAACAGACTCTCGAAAAATGCTTATCCCGTGGTTTGGTATATTACTTTCTTCTAGAAGTAGACTTTCGCTTGACGAAACTAGTGTATTGAGTCGATTTCAGATCGTTTAAAATAATAATTGTTACAACATGTTTTACACATAAGTTGTTTTCTATGAAAATGAGCGTGTTAAAAATAACAGTTACAATAACACCATGAGAATCTTAGAAGGGTCTAGTTACTTGTTCCAATTATTAGAACCGTTTTCCATGTATTACATTTTGTCAGGAAGGACAGAAATCAAAACTGTTTATAATTTTTGTAAATGGGTATATAAAATAACCGAAAATGTCGATGATATCACGTAGAACATTTAAATTTATGCTCGACGTTAAAAAGAACGTGGTTTACCTCGGAGACGTCGACTTCGGCGTCGTGAATTAAATTTAAGAACTGTCGCTTCGATATAATTTATTTTTCTCAATATTGCCTTTTACAAGGTTACTGATAAAAGCTTTCCACAATTCTTATTGTTTTAACCCTATAAAAAATCTAATAAAGTATGAAGAAGATATCTTTTTCTTGGTTTAATTATATATTGACCGTAATTTACTTTGTACATAAAACTAGTTATCTTTTACTCTTACCATATATAATAAATAAGAAAGTAAAACAACGAAATTGTCAAACAATAATTTTAATAACAGGGCGCGGTGGCAATGTAAACATGTCGTCAAAAACAACACATACTATGTCGCGTGAACATGTCCCACCATCTAGTACGAGGAGGAGTTTTAAGTTCGCGGAATGAGTGGTTTCTAACAAAAATATGTTAGCGAAATTATTTTTCCTTTTTGATAAATTCCCCTGCAATACGAATACATTTTTTAAACTTTTACATTTACTTATTTATATCTTCATAAAAAATATTTTGTCTGTGTCCAAAAAATACGAAGAAATAGGGGAAATTTTATCCCTGTCTTCACTGTCTGTTTTTGCGATGGCGTGAACATTCTCACAATCCATCTTGCTAAGATGTTAGGCACGCCAAGATATTTGTGAAATTTAAAAACAAAATAAGTTACTGATACTACAGCTATTTCCGCGAGATATCTCTATTTTAGTCGAGAATGTTCCAGCTATATTTTTTTAAAATCTACAATTTCTGACGTGGTCACCTCGACGGAGCGTCCCGACACATGATGATGTCCCGATGACATGTTTTTCCTTGCTTGATAAGGCAGTTTATGACGGCGTTATACTGGATTTTGTCCATATTTTTCTTGTTGTTCCGGGTTGAGTTGCATGGTTATAAACTAATAATCCGATTATAATTAAATTTCATATTTGTATCAGTTATCAGAGTTATCAGATTTAGATAAAATTACAATCTGTAAGCAATTCGGCTTACAAATAGCATTACCGCTGTGTAGCGAAGATTACTCTAATAGTGTAAATCTCGAAACTTACCTGAAATCAAAGAAAAACAGAATTACACAAGTGCCATGGATTGAAAGGGAGAGAAATAAAAGTCTATTTATTGTAAAAATGATATTTTTTGGAAGAAGAAATTAAAACAAGAAAATAATTTATAACATGCTTTAAGACTGAAAAAGTGTTTGCCAATTGATTTATAATAATAAATTCAATAAAATAGATGAAAAATGTTGATTAAGATTGCCACACCACGTTTTCTCATTTCCAGGGTTTCCGCTTAATTTCGCATTTTTACGCTGGCTAACCTCTAATAAACTTATAATATACCGAACGATTTTTTTAATAAAGTATACATTAAGTGAACACGAGGTAGTGTGTGTGGCGAGGAAAGTGAGCGTGACTGACAAATGTTTTGTCCGGTCTGGGGTTTTGGAACAATTCGATTTTACAATCAAATTTCTATGTCCTTGGATAAATACAATTATACTCTGCACTGAAGCACGAAGATATTTTACAAAGTTCTCAAAACATTTTGCTAGCAAAACATCATTCGATTTTCGGAATTTCTAGCAGGACGCGTCGAAGTTATTTCGAGCGGAAATTGTCCCCAGGAGGAGTGCCATATCCGTTTCTAACTCAGTTGAGGAGACTAGATTGAGTTAGTGCCTCAGTTAATTATATCAGTAATTTGATCTGTTGACATCGGACCAGTAAGCTGGTAACCTATATGTCGTTATTCCTCATCTCATATGATAACAATTAATTAATCACTAAAAAGTAAATAAATGAAGATAAATTTAAGTTAGTTAAAATATTATTTACATTAAGACCGTGACATGCCATCATTCTAAATATTTGGGCTGCACATTTGGTATAGACGGAAGATGTAGAACGAAGAATCAGAATGAGCAGGAAATAAAATGGAACTATAGGTTAAATTATGAATAGAAAGAAACATAAAAGTACAAGTAATAATAACCACCAACCATATTTAGGGTCAGAGTATTAAAATATGGTTGTCACAAATGATTTTGATTTGGCAGATGACGATTTTGGCAGAATTCTGCGCGTGTCACATACACGCGCAGAATTCTGCCAAAATCGTGTAAAATGGAAATTAGAAAACCGTACCTTTGTACGGGCACGGATGATTATATTTAATTTCTTAAAATCTGACAATACTCTCTTAATCAATGAAATGTAATCAAAATACAGTTAGATAATTATGCGAGTTATTTTTAATTGAAGCGTAATAAAACGAGGTAAAAAAAACAAAAATAAAACGATATAAAACACGAAGTACATAACAATATACAACACGATGTATGAATTATATTTAATGTTAATATGACAAGGAGTCCTCCTCCTCTATGTGGATGTCGTGCGATCGATGTCCTTCTAGGGTGTGCCAGTATGGTCACGCCGACTCACGATCGTCCGACGCAGCAAAAAACTAAACTGATAACTGTGGTAAATTGAATAACCTAGTGTTGTAATTAACGGCCGACATGAATCGATACATACCATTCGAGAACTTTAGCGCAGGTTATGAAATTCCTCTGGCAGGTTGATTCAAGCCACAGAATTACTCGGTTGAGCTTAATCAAATCACAGTTTGACTGTGGTTAATGTGGGTATCTATTGTTAACTATGTCGTAGCAATGTGAGAACTAATTTATTATCATTAGATATAGTCAACAGACCCTACTTAAAGCAAGCCACTCAACTGTTGGTAAGTGCCCTTGTGAATCAGTTAGATGGAACTTTCATGAAACTCGACCTGTGAAAATACCTCGACCTCACAGAAGACAGCCGTTAAGTATAAGCATTCTGCGTTTAGTCTGATGAGTAAGGTGCCGGTATTCTAGTCCTTTTACCCTTTCTATATTTTTCATATAAGAAAGGGAAAAAGGATTTGACGGAGGAAGGGATGAATAGAAACAGGAAATATCCTTCTTTTATATTTATCCTCTGTCTATTAAAGGAAGGCAATGCATTTGCCACTCATTGGCTTGTTGCAGATGCCTTTGATAATAACGGTACCACTAGCTCGTTTGCCACCTTCTTATATAAAAGACAAAAATAAAGTGTAGAGTCGTTCAATATAATAGGTTAAAGAGCCTATTAGGCTGCTGTTTACTCACCGCCTACTTTATTGTAATTATTTCGTGAATAAACTAAAAACCTCCAGATGCAAATGTTAACATTTGCAAAAGTAGATTTTAAATAGTTGCGTAAGAGGTTGAATGGTTGAATGATAAAATGAAATTCTCTGCTGCTCTACTGCTTCATAATCCAAGATCCGAGATTCATGAGCTACGACTGAAAGACTTTGCAAAAGAATATATTTAGTTTTTTTTTTAAATTAAAACTAAAGTTGTATTACCCTTTTTCCATGTGAGGGCCACTAACCTCTAGTATAGGTATGATTTCATCTTAAAGAATCCAAAACATTGTCGTTATTTCAAATGAAAACCAGATTTATATTCAATGCATACGAATGTGTTTTATTTTCCGATTCATATAAAATTCAGCCATAAAATATATCGTGAATGTTGTAAGATAAGCGATATGATTTTTGTGTTAGGAATTATTGCAATATAAATGGAACTGCGTAACTTTATAAAGAAATAAATTTATAATAAAGCTTTTTTAATGTTTTATTTCGCATGAGTAGGATAAACGTTGTTAAATGTATATTATGTGTGTAAAAAGGTGATTTGTTATTTGGGATATGTATAAAAACATTACTGTAATCACTGCTAATAAATTTTACATACGTCATATTGGAAGCCGCTAATCAAATGTTGATAATACAACGTTGCTTTCGATGTAATGAGCCCATATTATGTAAATTAATTAGAAACCCAAACTGCGAAATGCTTTACATAACTGCAGTAAAAGCGATAGTTGCAGACGATAGACTAAAATAATGTTGACATAACGTAGCGTTTGCTATTCTATGATAAGGGAGTTTGTGCACTAAATGTTCACGACGATGTGAAATAACACATTTGTGTTAGTGACACTTTGTATATTTTATAGTAATAGGTTATAAACCTTGTTGTTGTTGGTCGTTTGTCCCCTTCTCCTACATAAAAATCATAATCACACTAATTCTGTTACCATTACTAACTACTTTATTTTTGTTTTTCTAATTAAGCTAATACTTGTTCTATGAAACGGTTCACGATAAAAGTAAAGTACATAAATGGATGGATCTGAGTCTATGGCATTAACTTTCGCCGACCGTGACAGTTATTACCAATTGGCTAATGTACAATGCTTGTTCTTTTTATAACGAAGAAAATCGTTATCAATCACCAGTGAAAAGAGTTAGATTATTTAAATGTAAAATTCATTTTTGATATTTTTAATGTCATCAATTGAATGTTTAATTTAAATTTCCAGACGCCGTTTCTTCCCTTTCTTTTTTCGTTCTAAATTGATACCTCATAATTGAACTTCAATTTCTAAACGTTTTTAGCCAACCTGAATCTCAAATTTAAGAAGATCTCACCCTTGTGGTCCCGAATCATTCGAATTCGGCAACCAAATCGATCGATCTTATGGGAGGCCTGCGAGAAAACTTTGACCTATCAATATTAATTATCAATATTAATAATAAATAGAAAGTGTACGTAACATAAATTATATATAGGGCAATCCTCTACTTTTCCCTCTTATCGTATAATAGAGTAAGTAATGATTTTATTCCGCAGGTAATCTTTAAAAAAGTTATGTAGGGTATCCGATGAAATGCCTTTTTCCATTAACTGCAGGAAGTACTCTAACGGCTGGTAATGTATTCAAATCACACGGCTCGCCGCCGAGAGCGAGTCCGAGCTAGTCTCTGGCTTATCGATAAATTAAATTATCGAATTGAAGACAAATCACTTTTTACGACTGTGGAAACACCAATCCACCGTAATGTTAAGCATTTACAGCGAAGAAATGTTTGCATTACTGATTTTATTCTTACTTTTTAGAATAGTATTTACAGAGCTTAATTTATAAAAATAAATAAATACGCCCCTAACACAGAGGGGTAGGCTGGGATTACGGATCAACATTTGGCGTGATTGTGGAACACCTCTCTTGATTCACATCCATACATCTACGCGTACATGCTCGTCGGTTTCGGGTTACTCCTTATATCTCCTTTCCTTACTATGTCACTAATCTGATCGATATAAGTTCTTCTGGGGCGGCGCTGCCAACGCTCAACTCACTGTTGCAACATAACTTTCTCTTGTTACTCTCTAAATCATTCATCCTATCAATATCCCTGCCACCGAAGCACACCTTTCTCAATTCTAGTCACAACATCCACTTTTATGCTTAATTTATTTATACCTTTATCGAAGAATCGATTACTATTATAGAAAGTGTTTAACACGAGATGAAGTTAGTATAATTGCTTAATTTTTTTGAGTTGAGTGAGATCTTTTTGAGACCAAGAAAAGTTGTAGTTATGTAAAATAAAATCTATTTAGAAGGAAAATTAGCAAATTACTATTGAGACTTGTCTGTTGTTCATCCTAGACTCTTAGACATAACTAGTCTGTTCCCAAACCTTTGACAATAGATATCATGCAAGGCGGAGTGAAGATTTTGCCCGAAAGAGCATAGTGAATGTAATGTTTTGTGGAAAACAGAGTGAAAATTAGGTAATGAGCAATTTATGAATTGCATTACCTAATTTTGCTCGCATACACTACAAAATGTATTCCGAAATAACTAAGATGGTAAGGTGGTGGTGGATACTACGATGGTAATAGAGTTTACTGAAATATAACTCTAGGGAAAACTAGGTTTAAACAATATGAACTTGCTTATCTTTTGACCAATTAAAGAAAACTTTATTTAAGATAAATTTACAACAATGGGTATTTTCCGTATACGTAGAAAGTTTTTTTATGGAAGAAGGTGGCGCAAAAGCAAGCCAACGGTATCTGCGACAAGCCAATGAATCGCAGATGCGTTGCCTACCTTTAATGGACAATAAGCAATGTTTTCAAAATAATTTTTGAAATCATTGTCTATTGATTTTGTAACTACATTTCTTTATCGGTATTATGTAAACCAAATGTAGGTGATCAAAGCGCTTGCGTGCTCATGTAATGGCGGTAAGGGTCATTTCGTGTACCACAGGTTGCATGGAACACATAAAATATGCAACGTATTGCATTATTAACGATCCATTTTATTTTAAATAAATATCTATATAATTTGTAAGGATATTACAACAAGTATATTACTCAAAAATAATAAATTGAAATGACTCTGTTTTAATTCATTCTTTCAACATTCCTCACGCTGTCTATTCTCTTAAATTTCCTATTAGTCATAATTGTATGACGTCTCAGGAAGTAGCGCCGTTTTATTACAATGAAACTGTTAATGGAACTTACAGGATATCATTACACCGCATATAAATGTAAAATAATTGTTAATTTATTATAGCCTGTCTCAAATTTACCGAGCCAATGGACCAGCCCAAAGTAACATTAGGGATGAGATTTGTTGCCATTAAATACTGATCTAGTTTTAATGTCGAAAACTTAAAGTCGTTTGGACTCGGAAGCTTAACACAGTGACTGGAGTATTTTGTTTCTTAGGACGATAGAAGAATTTGTCTCTGAGTCATAATAATTTAATTCTTGACGTTTTATTAAACCACTTTTACCAAGTTATTGATTGATGATAAGTTTGTTGCCATTTTTTTCGTTATTATTCATATAAAAAATACAAACACTTTAGTATTGACAAGCAATAACATACAGTTTTATGCATTACTGCTAAACCGCTCTTTTCAATAATTCATCATATAAAATGTACAATGGACGCATCATACATACATGCACATATGTGCATGGGGTATATACATTTATATATACACATACATATAATATCATTTATCACCATTTACTATTAGTTCTATATCAATATTTTATTAAATAAAATATGGATGAACGTACAATCAAAACTTCTTAATAGACATTCGAATATCGAAAAACCACCTGATTACTTAGCCTGATTATAACAACACCCTATGGGTCCGCTAGACGGGTGAAGGATGAGCATTAAGCAAGAGATTTAATGACACTTGTCTAGTAGAATGCTAAACTTAAATTGTAAGAGTCTGTTCGTACACACATTCATCAAGTGAGGGATGGGCAAAGAGATCACGAGTAACTTTGAGGTTACTTAGAAAAGATAAGGCCGACGGAACGAACAACAAGTAAACATATCGTAGCGTTAAGCACCCCTTGAAAGCAATTTAAACTTTTAGCTTAAAAGGTTAAATTTACTTTTCCTTAGCATATTTTGTTACTTAATAACCATAACTATTTTGCCTATAAATGTTTTTCTAATAATAAAAATAAAAAAGTGCGCAAGAGAGGTCAGCAGAGATCACTAGGCTAGGCCGTGGATTCCTTTCGAACCAGTGATTTTTAACTGAGGAAGAATTTCGTAGCAGCTTCGTAGCAACACGATTGGACCAGTTTGATAGGAGAAGTAAAACCTTTCACAAAACCGATGTAAAGTGTCATGTTTCAACCGGTGAATGATGGCCTTTCTATTCTATAAGTCTACTCATTTCCTATCCTGTTTAAAGGTAGCCATCGCATCTACGATTCTTCTGGTAGTAGCTAATAATATCGGTAGCTGCCTTTGCTTACATCAGGTGAACTCGTTACATTATTTAATAAAAATGATGTATTTTAATGATTAAAAATTACTGGTACACATACATGACACCAGATTTCTATTTAAAAAAGCCATAATCACTAACTAAGGTCTTCGTAGAATTTCAACACGAATGTTAACAAAACACCGTCAAAACAATGTTTGATTTATTATTTCCATGGGAGAGACGCGACAAAATTTATGAAGCACTGAGCTGGAAAACAAAATGAAAAGATAATTGAGGTGCCCTATTTATCATTGCTACCGCAAGAGGGCGTTGGCGAGATATGCAAATGGGGCAAAGTCAGTGCTTTAACAGCTGTAATCCGATATTTAATAATATTAATTTGTAAAAACGAAATAATCGATCGATAACTCAGGTCGGCCACGTCGCTTTTTTCTGTATCGATGCAATCGACTTCTAGCATTGAATTATGAATCGAAATTACTTGAGCACTTGTTGTATGACTAACGTCCACGTAGCGACTATATATCATTTTTGTTTGGCAACAGTATCTCATCTGCATTGCTACAACACGACACCGGAGTTGACCGCCGTAAGGTGTGCCCCGTGCTCTTAATATGAAACCGGATACATCCTAAAGCTAGCAGCAACATTAGCTTGATACGATTGGGTCGATGATTTCCCGTCCTTTTTCTGTGAGGCAGTGGTAATTCCCCTATTATTGTGGCCATTAGCTGTATCGCTGTTCTCGTCACTAAGGTAAGTACTTCAAACCATAGTATAATTAAAACAAAACATAGTTTACACGTTTGCAAAGACACAAATAGACATATGACTGTCATAGTTCTTGTTAACTAGAGCGCTAATACGTTCCCGCCTTCCCGGTGAAATCATTTAATCGATATCGACTGGGGAGTTCAGAATGTGGCACACGGTCGGGGATAGTGTATACGAGACTAGAATAACTTCCCACAATTACGTAAATGAATGGGTAATTGACATAGTTTTTAGTATTAAACGATACTCGCCTGATCTTGGTTACAATTGTTCAGCAATTAATTTCAGTATTATACTTATCAAACATCAGTCATCGTTATAATTAATTGTTGTAATTACTAATCGATTCTATAATAATGGCCTTGTATAAGACGACGAAGCGTAGGTAAACCTATTAGATGGCCAATGAACTTCAGGAGTGAACTTGATGCGGGTGGTGACAGACTTTAATGGCATGTAATGGGGAAGGCCTTCGCCCATATGGAATACATGGTACATCCAAGCAGACTTAGATAAAATAGAATGGTGTCCTATGACATCAAAGGCTAAAATTGATTTCATTAAAGTTATGCGACTAAATTAAAAGGTGGAAACTTTCTAGATAATTTGTTGTAGGAACATGCTCCTCGTATAACGATAGAAGACAAAATATTGCCAATGTAAACTTGGCACGTGTTCATAACACGGTAGTATAACATTTGAAGTTTATCAGGCTTTTGTTTGAACGTGACCTGGTTTTATTGTTTATGGTGTTATTCATCTCACAATTTATATATAAAGGATAAAGGAATGAAAACGGTTGGTCAAAACAATTTTTATGAAGAAAAGTGCTTTATTTAACACAAGTTACCGTGACTTTTAAAAAAATATTTAATGACGACAAGTATTAAAAATAGATCATGGTTTCCCTGTTTGATTCTTCGACTTCATCTAAATCAAATATATTTATGGGTAAAACTTATATGGTAACGTTAAATAATTATTGTATTTGTAAAAACTTCCGGTTGAGAGAAAGCGTACTAAATTTACAATATTAAATATATAAGTTTTCATATATTGTATTTAATGTAATGTGAGCAATAAAGTGTTTATCTATCTATCTATCTATCTATAATAGTTGGCGCTAGCAGTCGCTTAAACTGCGGTATATTGTATTGCGGTCGCTTATTTTTTATGAATATATTTTTTGTTTTATAACTAGTTATGATTGTCGATTTAGTTTTAGTCTTTTTTTCCTTGTTTTTGGCTCATTTATATTTAACAAAATAATGGAATTTCATTTGTCCTCACTGTGTATTTAAATGAGTGTTTGTTACTAAATAAATAATTACACTGTACCAGCACATATCTACACATTAATAAATCAAATAAAGACAGAACAAAATAAACTCATTTTAATACAAGTTTTAAAACTATATAAATTGGTCGGCAAAGGGATAAAAAAGAGTATTAAAAATAAAATACGACTTATTCAAAGAGGAATATAGTTGACGGGAATTACGCGGTCAATCCACCTTTTACGGCGTCCTTAAAATATGATTGCGTGTCAAATGGCACTCGATACAATAAAAAGTAGGGTAGCCACCCGTATTCTTTATTACCATTGGGCACCGTCGCTGTAGCGTTCAGAAGCAAGTTCAGACATAAAGTGTTTTCTTTATTATTGGACAAATTACAGAAGTACCTACTGTTACCCATGGTCTCGTTGTATTTGTAACAAAAATAACGTATTTTCTTTTATTTGGTGTTCGTTACGTAGATATTTATAAATGTTATTGTTTCGTATAAATCATTATACATTAAGTATATAAGACTGTGTTTTATAATCTAATATAACGAACTGCTGAAAATAAATAAGGATTTTTAGTTAAGCGAAATGCTTATGACGAGCGTAAAAGTATAAATATCTATGGTTAAAACGTGTTTCTATTTTTATAATCATTGATATACATAGTGGGATTGAGGTAATTAAAATGCGTGACCACAACTCCACCTGATGTTCAGTGGTGATATAATCGAAAGATGGCACTTTAACATCAGCTTAATCACTCTTTACTTGAAGTTACCCTTAATCAGACGGAAACACTGACTAGCAACTATTTCCAATCATTCACAGCACGCTCCATGAATGATGATCAAATCACTTAGTTTGAATGCGAGACATGTCTACAATAACACAAGGGAGCCGTATGTTTAACACCCGATAAAAAATGGAAATAGGGAAATGAATTACGTAATTCATTTAATTAATTAGGTTGGGAGGGTTGGCCACAGGCCAGCCGTAAAAACTGTAGCCAAAACCTCTACAATACAGGACTAAATTCATACTGTGCCGACCCCACAAAACGTGGGAAAGGGCAGGGATATGATGAAGTAATTAATTAAATAATAAATATTAATTCCACAGTAGCAGTAACAAACTGACAGTGATGCTTACTTTGGTTAAGAGAAGGTTTATTAAGCTTATGTTTAATTAATTTCCTGAGCATACATAGATTTGAAATGTGACCCAACATTTAACATATTACCTACTAATGTTTTTGTAAATTAAGGTATCCTCAATTATGATATGGGTAAAGCATAAGTATGTTTATTTGTGCTAAATAAAGATGACATTGAAACTTAATATAACAAAACATGGCGGCCGATTTTTGAGAAACGGCGAGGCGGATTTTGAGTGCATCCGGAACGAGCAAACAATAAAATCTTTTCACTTTATAATTAATAAGGAGATGCAGATAACGCAATATAAATAATTTAATTTTGCGATGGAGAGTAACGCCAACGTTAAAATTTGAAAACTTTAAATTAGTTGACGAAAGCTTGGCCTGTTTTTTTTATAATCTATAATTATTATAACGCTAACAATGTTTTGCTAGATGCATTTTACAGAGTTCTGAATAGAAATAATAATAATTTATCGATAATGCCTTGGAAAAAAAGACAGGTAAATGGAAGCGGTTTGATTAATGCCTCCCTCGGCATGGACACAACGGATTTACGATCACTGGCGGATAAAACATTTTTTAAATTCCCAAAGCATTTTTACTCATTTTACTACAATTTTATCTTTACTTAAATCTTAAACGTGATATTTTGTTATGATAGATGGATGATTCTTTGTTATTCTCCCGGACGAAAATAATTAATTATACATCAGGATAACAAATAGACAATAACTAATTAAATAAAACGGAATAACTCACATTCGTGTACAGCGGTGTTGATACCGACAAGTTTCCGACCTGTCCGCGACCCGAACGCGAACTAATCCCACTCATCCTGAAGAAGGACCTCGGACAACCGTTTTATTTAATTAATTATTGCCTATTTGTTATTCTGATGTATAATAATAACAATAAATCAAGCTTTTTTTAGTATGTTCCCCCACTGCAGGGACACAGGGAGAAAGGGAAGGTGGGTAGTCAACCACGCTGGCTCAGTGCTGGTTGATGGATATCCATAGACAGACCATTTTCCTCACGATGTTTTCTTTTACCGTTTTTGGAGCAGTGGTCATGAAATAAATTAGAAAAAGTAAAGCGCCTGTCTGGGTTCGAACCCATGACCTTACAATTCGTAAGTCGAGGCCACTGGGCTACCGCTGATCGACTATTCTGATGTACAATATATTAAAATGTTTGGCAGTACCAACCCCAACGTGAGTTATTTAATTATTTATTTAGAAGCTCTCACGAAAATTTTTAATAAGTTTTAGTGTTCTACATCATCAGCCAAATAACGTTAAATGTTGAAAGTAGGCCCAAAAGACCGTCACAACGATCGGTTTCCTTGCCGCCAGTGGGCTCCCGCAACCTTGACCAGAAGAACTACCATTTTGACATTATTTGCCTATCGACGCGCTGCAAGTAGCAACAGTTATATCTCATATAAAGTCACTGACAATATATATTTGGTTTTTATAAAGTCGCTATTGCAACCTAATTAAGTAACCATAAATACAATAAAATGTATTAAGTATTTATATCGCACTTTTCGTACCAATAAAATAATACATATTATTCTCTTCTGAATATATAAAGTATATTTTTTTTGACTAAATTATTTGGACAAATAGTTCAAAAGTTAAGAAAAATTATGACAATTTATTTATATATCGAATATATAGAGCTTAGAGTAAAGGTCAGTTTAAAAAATTATAATTAGTTTAATTAGTTATAAAGAACATTCAAGTACACGACATGGGAATTTAATTTATAAAAATGTCGTTTATAATAATAACCTACTTTCGATATTGACAAAAGATTACATCCGTTATTACAGAGTTAATTAAGTCCGTGACGCGATTGTGAAATGTTCATTGCATACGCCCAATGCATTTTATTAATTCGTTCAACTTTCGAGCACGTTTAAAGTGATTCAATTGGACGATGGCCAAAATGCCTGATTGGACAGTATTTGTGGTTCCGATATACGGCATTTCATCTACAGAGGTTTTCATTGTAGAAAATCCTTAGTTTCGTAAAAATTTTCATTATATTTGAAAAAATAGAAACAATACAGACTTAATTGTAAACTGTTTAACTTAATTGTAATTGTTACGAAATAAGATGTGCTGTTAAAGGTATATGTAATGGATTATCACCGACCGATTGTGAACCCCTTCCGTCCGTTTATAATCGGACATATCGGCATGTTATAAACTGTCAGTAAATTGATATGCTCAGAATGCTAAAAACGGTTTAAGCAACAGTCCAAACTTAGGTTTCTGCTGGGGTGCTTTTACACTTTATGAAAGGCTCAGATACTGGCCAGTTACTGAGGTGGCCGTTAAGTAAGTTTGTTATAAAATGAGAGTTCTTTGTTGCCGGTTTCACTTACTTACTTTTCGTGAATCGTTTGGAGAGCCCTTTAAAATTTAAATATTCGACGGCGGTAGGAGAGTAAAAAAGCAACTCGATCAGTGTCAACTTCTGAGCTCTCCCCAATTCGATAGACGATTTATTGGAAAAAGTTGTAAAAATGGAGTGTTTTGTTGACGCCTCAGCCTTTCCTTGGCACCGTTCCAATGTAATTTAACTTTTCCTCTTTAAATATACAAAAAAGGGTATAAAGCGAACAAAAAGTTTGTAGAATTCAATAAATCATGCGATAACTCAAAGAGAAGATTGTTTAAGTTAAATATTTTCGAACTAGCTGGCCCGTCAAACGTCGTTCTGCCCTATAATAGTTATTCACTATTTTGGCGATAATGGCTTACAAAAAAAAAAATAGATTTATGGTGTCTTGTTTTAGTCTTTAATCTGTTGCTCCTGGTCATAAGACTGGTATAAACTTAGGAAGTTATTACATTGTTATTGGTCGAAAAATAAAGAAAACAGTTGTAAGAGCAACCCTAAAAAAAGCCTTAAACAGGGTAAGCTACAATAAGAGTTGAGAAGTTTTGTGGTCAGGCCAGAGGGAGTAAAAACAAAACCTTATACAAACTTTATACTTACCAAGTTACTTTCTTTACGATTTGTCATACCTAAGAAAACAAAAGACTTAAGAAATGTTCAATTTAATACCCAGGAACTTGTGTCGACAATAGAAGTCACTAGTCAATAGACTTATGCAGAGAAAACTTTAACAATATAAAACAGCAACCGTAGAAGTTTCTTAGCTTAAGTGAAATTAAGTAAGAAATGAAAGTTCATTTATTCGAGAAAATTAATGCTTGGAAGAATGTTTGTGCATTATAAAATTATTTTATTTCGAAATGTTGAATTAAATATGTTTCCTAAAGTATAGAAAAATAAATTATAAGCGTGAAATTGCAACAACTAATGCAACCGTAAAAGTACTTCTAAATCCAATAAATACGTTTGTTACGTTAGTCTTGAAATTTAAAGTCTTGTTGACGCTGCTTGCTTCGGCTTTTGGCACGATTTCAATTTTAAGGAAGTTTGCAAGCAATGAATTCGTTTCGAGTAAACAAGGCTAACTTACCTAAGATCTTAGACTAAACTACCTTTGTTTACATGGAAGTTTAAAGATTAAGAAATAAACAAATTAATGTATGGAACGTGTACGATATCTGTAAATGTAGGCAAAGACAAGCAGTACCCTTTTCTTCTCCTTTGGTTAGTAGAAGTTTTGTTAAGTACACGCGAAGTAGATATAGTCCTGTTTTCCACTCGCTGCACACAGTGTCATAAATAATAGTAAGGTTAAATCGGTGAGCATTTTGCGCGGGTGCAACGCTCTTATCGATAAAAACGAGTGAGTCATAATGGCACCGCACTGCGCGTGCAAGATAAATTTTAAAATGCCCAATTTCAACTAGCAGTACTGTTTTTTTAAGTAAAGTTTAACTAAACTTTAAAAATAATTCTTCTGTTGAAGGTCATAATCGGATGGAAAAAACCTACGGTGGAAACGAGTCTCGATACTACGTTGTTCCATAAAAAAATATAATCTATTAAGTTACAACTTGATATAAAAGTCGTTTCGAAATCATATTTACCAACACAAACGAAGCGAAAAGAAAATTTAATAAATGGTATTTGAACAGTACACGAATAACCGTGACTTAATGTAAAACACTTTTACACTCACTTATTTGCTTCGAGTTAAAAGCGAAAGTAAAAAAGAATGAAATAATCAGAATATTTGTCTTCATCCTACATAGTACGACTCCATTGTGTCGTGATTAGAATTTGGTTTTATGTAAAACGGACGACACTGATTTGATTCATAGGTGAGGCAAAACATTTTGTGTTTAAAAAAAAGTCATATATGTTGCTTACCGCCTTTGTTCAGATGAATTTCAGTATTGAGATAGAACTTCGGGATAATTGCTTTCTAATGGTGGAAGAATTGTTAAAACTGATTCAGTTGTTGCATAGTATAACCATTACAAACAAAGAAATCATTCTTCATATCAGTATAGATTGCACCTTAAACAACTCTTTTTGTACCAAATAAGCAGTAAGATTGTGGGACGTACATCACCATTCATATTTATCTCCTTGAAGTATCATAAAGAACATTTAATTATTAAATTCTTGACTCAAATAACTTAAAACATTATCAAACGATTTCGTTTCCTTGAACATGCGACATCTCGCAAGTGCCTATTGAATTCGCCGTTAAATTAAATTGTTCATCAGCTTCTCTCTTATTAAAAAAGTTTTAAATAAAGCTTTCTTATGAAATCCATATTTTATTTTTACGGTAAGTAAGGAGGCATCTCATAGAATTGTACCTTCTACCTATCTACGTAATGGTAATTAGAATTCAATGATAAATAAATAATATAATAATATTTCTTGAATTTTCAGTAAAGGATCATTCGTTAAGTAAGGCAAATGAAATAATAATTCATTAAATAAAAAAAAATCAATATAAAACGCACTCTTAAAAGCCATATTTTTCTTCTGTAAGTTAAAGGATTAGATTCGATGATGATGATGTAAGAGAAGATTATATTACATAATAAATATCAATACAAGATAAAATGTCCGTACGACCCATTACACAGACGGATTCTATAACTTTGTGTAAGAAAACTTAAGAAAAAGTTGTATGATAACTTACACATTGTATGCAATTCATTCATTCATTCATTCTCACAGTATTCTCATAACAAAATCATGTCATAATAATTTGACAATTTTATGATATTCCTTTGTAAGCCAAATTCATTGCTATGGACTTAGTTGAACATCTGAAACGCAAGTCACGTTGCCAAGTTCCTGTACTATCTGAGTCATAACATTTCGTAACTCGAGACAATTCCGATCCATTGAACTCTCTTTATGACTAGATGTCGGCAGAAAACTTCGATAGTGAGATATACATCATACAAATTATATTAGACGCAAAAAGTTTCATAATGTCTCGCTCCCGACCACTATTGGAATATTATATGGTACAGGAAGCATAATTCGTAGTATTCTGCTTGAGTTAGAATGGTAATACATTCAAATCAGAGATGACTTTCTGCTTCTTTTTCGGATTCATACTTGAGAAATAACACTTTATAAGTTGTCTCCAACTTAATATTGTTACATCAAGACCTTTAGTGAGACTTTAATGTGCTTAAATATTAATGTATACACATACTACCGACCTGCCCCAGTTACGGATAGCAAAACATACATGTATCTTCGACAAAATTTCTTTTCTTTTCTTGACGAATTTTATATTTCAGCGGAGACATTTACCTCAGTACACATTAATGAGATAAACTTTTCGCTATGAATTGAATATTTCATACAATCGATGAAAAGTCTTTCAAATGTGTATTTTGAAACAAGAAATTGACTGTTATATCAGAAATTTCTGTTATTACGAAGGCTAGCACTAAAAAAGGATTTTGCTAAATTCATCTCGTATGGGTCTAAAGTGGGGGATAATAAATCTCTCTAGAAGGTCTAAGGTTGACCTCAGATGTATACGATGAATCATATTAAATAAGCTTCAACTTGGGCTGGATAATCGTTGGTCAAATTCAATTTCACGGCGGAGGCAACCGCGGGGCGCATTGCGTTATAATATAAAGATACCCACAAAAGCCCACAACTTCTTCCGCCTGGAATATTGACTTTGGACAGTATTTTTAAGTTCTTAGGCTAATTATTTTACTAATAAAATTTATACATTTATTAAAATGAGCTACACACTGGCCCGGCGGCGCAGCGCTCATTGTGTACGGCGCTTGCCAAGTTTCGTACTTGCGTTCATTTCAGTTTCACATATTGTAACGAATCCCTAAATGTACTAATGTCGCAAATTTATGAAACATTCACATAAACCTTACATATTTCCAAACACACTTTCCACATATTTTTATTGTTTACATAATTTGAATGTTACATTTGTTTATATCTAATCAAAAGCCTAAAAAATAAGTTTCAAACTTCTAGTCGAAACGACGAAACTTCCATAAAAACTTTCTTCCCCTATTTCAACCCCTTACAACCCTTTTTTATAGCCTATGTCCTTTTTCAGGCTCTAAAATATCACTGTTTCAAATTTAATTTAAATCCGTTTCGTAGTTTAGGCGTGAAAGCGTACCAAACAGACATACTAAGTTACTTTCTCACTTATAATGTTAGTAGGGATTAAAGCAATACCTTCCATTGCTAACAAGTTCTTGAAAACTTTAATGGTATAATTCAAAATAATATGACAACAAATTACCTGGCGTAGAGTGAGTTAAATTAGTTGCTGTGTCTCTGAAGCTATTGTTCCTCGAATAAAGTTAAATTATAATGTCCCAAGGTGTCTCGAGTTTGTGAGCATCCAAATTCATATTAATCTATAACAACTGGAAAATATGAAATGACCTCATAACTAAGTTGTATAGTGCTTTAAAATCACATCGCAGATAAGAGTAGTTCAACTTGGTTGGATTTTTGTTTAGAAATCTCATATTTATAAACAAAAATCCAATTTTTGACACGTTAACTTTCTACAAATGATAAGCAATATGACGTCTTTAGGTGAAATAGAAATCCCTGTCTCTATTTACATGTCTCTATATACAATTGTAGTGCACACTTTCCAAAATCCATCCCGTAAATATGCTGTCGTAACTATTATATATACGATGCATGTACAAACAAATAAAAATGTATCTGATTAAAGAATAAACACGAGCACAAACGAGTACGCACAACGAGTCTGAAGTGTGATTTCACTTAAAAGAAAAAATCTCTCTCTCTCTCTCTCTCCATTAAAATATTCAAGCATATATTAAGGCTTAAGGTTATCGTAACTAGTAGTCTCTTTCGAAGTACAATTCATCATGGATGGAGCGTGAAATTTAGTGGTCATATAAATTAAGCCAAAACTCATTACTTCGTAACACCTTTAAATTAGTTAATAGACTATTTAACAACTGTACTGAACTATACTCAACGTTAATATTCTGGTGTAATTTAACTGCGTGGTTTGGTCTCAATTATAGTATTTGTAATCTAAATGAATAGTATTTGATAGTTTTCTAGTAAAAAATCAATCCCCTGGACGACTCAAACCAACACTGCTACTTACTTTTGCAACATTAAATTGGCATGTCATCAGCGAAGCATACCTTTATTTTAGTCTCGGCGTTTAAATTATATATTTTTTCCTAATTATTACTGGTATAGACCGTCGAAAAAAATAAACCTGTTGTGTTTCAAGATATTAGTATTTTGAGGGTAAAATTTCTTTCTTATTTTATCTATATCAGACGAACAAAATGATATAAAAAATAAGCAAATCTGAAAAGTGGTATAACTCTTCAATATATAATGTTTCTGGAATACGCATGAAATACGCTGAATTTTAAATTAATGGAGGATAACAATTTGTAAGAAGACGAGAAGGATTATTAGCTTTTTATAACGATACCGATCGTCCCCACAGACATCATAATGACGAATAAAATAAAACGACAACCAAAGTTTTGTTGTTAAGAATCGATACTTTTTGTTTATTATAAAAACAATACGTATTATATCTGAATCTATTTTGATTGAAACGAATGGATTATTTTTCACGTAACATTAAAATTCTTGTAATATTTATAAAATTCTAATACAAATTAAATGTATTGAAGAAAGTTAATTCTATGTTAATTTTACTCGATAAACATAATGGTTATTTTCAAAATGTACATTTCGTGTTATATTTAGAATATCAAAGGCACTGGCTATCAGGAGAATTAATAAACTACGCAAATGATATTGTTTCCGATAAACAGTTCTCGCTAAATTATGTTTTTGACTGTTGCGACCAACGAAATGTTTTTCTACTACGATTTTAGACTCCAGTGCTTTGTGTCCAAGAAAGTACTTTTTGTTCTGCAAATGAGGAGTGGTTTAGATAAGGAAAAGAAAATGTATAGACAATCAGCATGTTCCTGATCCGACGAAACCTATAAATATAAATACCATCAATTCATGTGTGGACTCTTTGCGGTCCCGGTACATCACTGGTCGAGCCGGTACATTCATGCAACTGCTGCTGATGTTGACTACCACTGTGGTCATAGTTGTTGTTCATATTATATACATTTCTCATATTCAAGATTTTTATGTATTTGCATGTCACTATATTGTCTATAAAAGTTATGTATTATATCTATATCTTACCTTTGTGCATAATATTCGAAGAATGCGACGAGGATTTCAATAGATCTTGTCATAGCCGCCCACATTTCGTGAGTTTTGCATTTTGAGGTCATAAACGGTGGTAATCTTGACGGACCGTCAGACATTTAAACAGGGATTCATAATATTAAACGTCCAACAATCCTGTTCACTATTATATATAACTTTTTAAAAAAAACCCTTTCTATTAGTGTGTGATCGACAAGAAACTATTTATAAAAAAAACTCCCTTTACATTACTGTAATTCACTTATGATTGTAACTGAAAATAAGATACACAATTACACTTCAATAGTACACGTTGTACACGGCTTACCTACACCGCAACTTTTGTAATGCAACAAGTTAACGACCTTACGAATTATAAATTCTCTTTTACCAAACTATTTCTATTTGTTATAAGTTACATTATTGTCATAATAAATATTATCACTGAAAAGTATTTTACAATTAAAATTGACACTTCATTTCTAATTACGAAATATAATTTTTAGTGGCAAAAAATAGTTTTTTTTAATTAAGTTTTAGTTTAAAATGAAAAGGAAAAATATTAATAATGAGTAATTTAACAACAATTATTATGTCGAAGTATCCGTATTACGAAGGATGCGTTCGAAACAACCAACCGGTGTCCGTGGACTGCCGGCGGGATCTTATAGCGCATGCTCCCAACGTAAATTGTAGCTCGGAATGACCATCCACATCGGCCCCCCTCTCCCGTCTCCGTCCTAGGAGAATAGAACGATCCAGGGTTGTTGGTAAACAAAACACGAGGTCAACATTTATTGGTCATCGTTAACAGCGACAAAACACATAAACGCCGGCATACATTGCTTATATAAGTAACAGAATCCACAGTTGGTTTGACTTTTTACTTGAATGTGTTCCGAAGATCGTTTTAGATAAAAAAGGGCTTTCAGTTAATATTAAAATGTATCCAAACCAATGACAATCGAGGAGTACCCTCAAATACACAATAAGTTTTACTGAAATATGCTATCTTACGATTTTCTTTAAATATACTTCTAGGAAACGTAGTAAACGTCTTTTTTGGTCAAGATATTTACTGGTTATGTATATTATAACTAGCTGTCACCCGCGGCTTCGGATGCATTCGTTCCTTATTTTCCTTATCCATCTTACAAAAATCTTATGAAAATTTTTGTAAGATGATTCCGCGTATTATAACTTCGAAATTTTGAGGAAAATGTATCAAAAAGTCTTTATTGTCTTTGATGTCATAACATCACCACGACTGCGAATATTGTTAATTAAGATTTTATGTATTATTTTCAGTAGAAATAAAAGTTACGCCATGTCATTCTCATATACCAATGACAATGCCAAGTAGTTAAAGCATTACAAACAAATAAAAAAATATAATATTAGTTCAAATCTAAAGACAAAAGATCGAGACCAGCGGTGTTGCCACGATTGCTAGATATTTTTCTCTCAAATAAATTATGATTGCCATTTTGAGGTAAATAATACGATTTAGTCAAAACGGCTTTCTTACTTCAAAGTAGTAAAGAGTATTCTATAGAAACAAGAAATATAAATAAACGACTACTCTGTTAAAAACTCATTTCTACACTCACAACGCAAGTCCGCTAGGTTTAATCTTAACTAATGTTATCATTTAAAATAGTAGAGTCAGGTTGTGGCAGCAGCCGATGCGACCGGGGATGGACCGCATAGTCACAGGATACGGACGTGAAGGAGAGTTAATACTTCTATATTTCGTCTAATGAGTGAGGTGTTATAGACCTTATCGTCTTCCCCTTCCATAACCATCTCACCTTTTTATCTCTCCCCCACTGATCGCAACAAAGATCGGTACCCTGCCGCCCTCATGCAGTGCGCTACCGCAATGCAACCTTTACCAGATCCTCGGACCAATGTGA
>JWHW01029234.1:17456-29679 GCA_000931545.1 Papilio glaucus | reverse complement strand
CGTTTATTACGGGATTAATTACAAGCCAATGACTAAAAATTTTTTTAATTGATATAAATTAATAATATTAACATCATTACATATTCGCAAAATTTGGCGGCACATTTTTGAAATTTGGCGGCACACAAAAGTGCCCCGGAACATAGGTTGAGAATCACTGTTTTAAGTATATACGGAGCGCAAACTTTCTTAATGTATTGTAAAAGGGGAAAATAGGTTTTTAAAATTACGAGGGACATTCCGATAGACATGTCGCGGTTCTTATATATGTCGGTTCACTTACTAACCTTTCTGGTATGTAACTACTAATTATTAAAAAAACTTTTAAACAAAAACAAAACCGACTTCAAAAAAACTATATTCCAAAACAACAAATGCACTTAAAAGTATAAAATAATTTTACGCAATTAAACATAAGAATCAATTCTTAATCATATTTATTTTAGGAGTCGGTTTTAGAAATCCCATCGGTTTCCCAGGAGCGGAGTTCTGAGGTAACATCCCATCGGTTCCCCAGGAGCGGAGTTCTGAGGTAACAAACATAAAAAAAACAAACGAATTGATAACCTCCTCCTTTTTGAAGTCGGTTAAAAATAAGGTACGCCGCTTGTAATATTTTCTAGTGTTGAGCATTTTATTCTTAACAATATAATCAATAGCTTTATTTACAATATGGTATTAGCAAAGATGTCACATACCTCCAGATGGAGCATCCGGGACCCAAAAGTAAGGCCGTTTTAAGGTAAAATCCAGCTCAGTCATTCCTTTCCCACCACATGAATACATCACAGTTCTTAACTAATTAATTAATTTTATGTTTACATACCTACGACACACACACTACACTAGCTCAGCTGTGTTTGGTAGCGATCGGATCAACATATTTGATGGTACCCAGGCGAAGCCGGGGCGGGTCACTATTATAGTATAAAGTTCATTTGTAAAATGTTTTCTTAAGGCATTCTCGTATATTGGTATTTCCTTAGCTGACGCTGACACCGACTCCAAAAATGAATATGATGATGATTAAGAATTGATTCTTATGTTTAATTGCGTAAAATTATTTTATACTTTTAAGTGCATTTCTTGTTTTTGAATATAGTTTTTTTGAAGTCGGTTTTGTTTTTATTTAAAAGTTTTTTTTTCTCGATTTTTTCGAGATTCTAATTTATATAGGGCTTTTGAAATCACTTGCGCGAAATTTTTACTTACTTTGTAGTTTAAACTTTTGATATCTTCTAAACTATTGGTCAGAATGATATAGTTCTTCTCTTGATAACTAAGACATTTAAATGAATAAGGATTCATACTGAAAACGAATAATCTCGTAGTAAGTATCGAGTGTGTTTTAATTAATGTTTCCTAAGATAAAAATGGTTATTGTGCGACAACTATAGAAGATAGATATATGTCTTGTTATATATGACTTTTATTTAGCTTATATAAAGAGCTATAATTATTTCATACATCATTTTAATGTAAGTCCTATAGTTTAGCCTACGTAAGCCAAGAAAGTAAATTTCAACGTTGTCATATTATGCATTGTTAAGAATAACTCAAAAACTACCGGTCGGATCTTGACTTAAAAAAAATGGGACCAATCGACAAGCATTAGCTCGGACAAAAAAAGAATCATCGAAATCGGTTCACCAGGAGCGGAGTTCTGAGGTAACAAACATAAAAAAAAACAAACACACGAATTGATAACCTCCTCCTCTTTGAAGTCAGTTAAAAATAATTCTGGACGAGAAAACAAAATATATTAAATATATACACACAAAGGGTTAACTTTCTGCAACTCAATAATTTAAGTCCTATTTTCCAACTAGAATAATTAAGATAATTCTAAATAGCATTTGGAATATATCACATTTATTCAAAACCAATACTAACTACGAGATAGTTACGAGATGATGGTAATTTAGCTAATTGATCCACATATCCTTTGTCGGTTCTCTACGAACATAGAACGGCACATTATATATTACGTAACTTTGGGTATGACTACAAGAGTTTACGTAACGCAAATGAAATTTAGACGAGCGTTTCATTTTATTGAGGCGACAGCAGTGGCGTCAGAATTACCATCGCAGGATATATAACTAAACCATTTTTATACATATGTATACTGTCCTTCCTTTATATACAATTAATGAACTCATGCTTGACCACAATCATGATGCGGTCAAAGCATGAGGTAAATACGAAATTAGCAATGTGGCTACGTCTTAAATAGACAAGAAACACTGACGCTGGCTGTTTCAAACCTTTTCTATATGCGTAATAAATATTATTATTATTTATATGCGCTCACGCCCGTAAACCATTTGGCGCGATCCTGGCACACCTCTTTCGCTTCTTCTACATTCATACATCCACGCATACATACTTGTCGGTTATGGGTGCTCCTAATATCGCCCTTTTTTAGTAAGCAACTAATCTGATCGCTATAATAAACGACACCTAAAATAGTTTTGTTTCTACCCAAGAAAGTATATTTTTACATATTCATGCATGTCACCAACTGATTGTAAACGTCATCTGTACATATCACTTGGCATATTTTAAACTGTCAGAAAATTGCCAACTCAAAGATTCTTTTACACTATTTCAAATATCATGTCAAACGCAACAAACCAATTTTTAAGATTTTTTTTTTCTATACTATGACTATCATGTCCAACTTAACAAAACCTATCCTATAATTTTTTCTTATGGCAGAAGGTGGCAAATGAGCAAGCGGGTCTCGCCTGATATTAAGTGACCGCTACCCATAGGCATCTGCAATAAGCTAATGAGTTGCCGATGCGTTGCCTGCCTTTGGACAGAGGAGGGAATAGGCAGAAAAAAGATATTTTCTTTTCCAATCCTTTCCTAAGTAAGGGAAAGACTAGATTTGGGCCTCCGGCACCTTACTTGTCGGATGAAACTCAGAATACTTCTATTTCGCACCTGTCTTCTGAGAGTATTGTACTGTATTTCAAAGGGTCGGGCGGACCCGGTAGGGCAACAAATGTTGTTGCGGGTTCTACCACTGTCAAATTCTAAATTAAATTTTAACGCAAGCAAAATATCACTTAACAATTTGTCGATTTGAGTTAGACAGTTTATAAACTGAGAAACAACCCGTCAAATTGTCAATGATTCAGCTCACAATTTGGTTATATCCCTAGAGTGTTAACTAAAGTTATAAACTGCCGAAGTCACCGTCATCGCCAGTGACATCTATAACAAAAGAATGAAAACTGCCTGGAAAAACCGGATGCCTAAAGTCTAAAGCAGGGGTAGGCAAATAGGTGTTTTGGGAGGTCTGGATACTGTTGATTTTTTATCAGTGTTCAGAAAAGAAAATATAAGGGGCTTTAAAGTAAATGAAAATAGGGTTATTTATAGGAAAATATTATTTAAATTTTTATGTAGGTTTAATTAACAACAATTAGTCAGAGCTGTGCCTGTTGCCGACCCCTGCGACCTCTCCCGAACCTATCCTGAAAAGTGACATTTGAAACCAGCAATAGTGTCATTGAAAGTAGACATTTTCATACTTTTAACTTTTTATTGATGTTATCTAAGTAGTACTCATCTTGGCCAAAAAACTTTTTATCTAAACATGCGACATCTGTTTTTATTTTAGTAAACGTAGCATTATCAACTGTATTTTGTTCGAGATGAATATTTTTGTGTCAGCCTAAATTTAGTTGTAAACACATAACTCCACTCATAGATGGCGTTATTTCTAAAGAAATTGTTTATGAATTAGTAAAAAGGCTGGATCCATAGATGGCTCTCGCTTCGCGAGCTGAATTTATGTTAGAACCGAACAATAGAGGGCATAGAGTGAAATACCAAAATGCGACCAGAGTAAAAATACGGTTTTTTTCATCCAGGTGGCGCTGTTCTACGTGTACTCTAATATATAGATCACAGTAGAAATTTAGAGTAAAATTTTTAGAGCAAAATGATGTAATTTGCCTGCATCCTGGGAAATATCCCTACGATAAAAATGTGTTATCATGTGGACCTTCCCACGTAAAGGCAAATACGATGTCATGTTTTGCATGCCCAAATAATTCGGCGCGGCTTACTGCGAGGAATTCCTCGTGGGAAATAACATGGAAATTGATGTAGATAAAATAATGCTCCACTTTTTTGTTACCAACATTATTGAACCTGACGACCGATGTTTCTTTCGAGTTTGTTTGATAAGATTTTTTGTATATTTTTGTGGGAATATCGTGGAAGTATGAATATAACTTCCCTTAGGCGGTGGGAACGAAGAAAAGTTCGAAATGCAAAAAAGACGAGAAGTGTATTTGAATCTTCTATTACAATTTTTATTTTGGAATCCCCAATTACAATTTCTACTTTTTGCAAACAAACATGAATTAAGTAATTTCCCTTTTTTATTTTTTGTTCTAGCTCACTTCTCTCTTTTTCATCATAATTTCAACGTGCATGAAAGACAGAAGCTAAATTATAAAAATGTTACTTTTAATTCAAGTAATTCTTTGCTATTGCGGTAAAGTACCAATTAATATTTCAGAAATTTATATTTCATTTAAGAAAATAATTGTCCAACAAATTGAAATTTCCTTTCGTTCAAATATTCTCAGTAGCGATAAAATTAAATGACATTTCTGTTAACAAAATTCATAGCAAGGTACGCAATATTTTTACTTAATTCTTCACCAGTAAACACGGTGGAAACGTTTGACCTCGGGCGTTTTATATAGAGATAATTTTGGAAAAGGAAATGTTAGACGATTTTTTCTTGTTGACGTTATATAAATTTTCTCTTCTTGATACAGTAAACACATTGTTTGGAGAAAATTAATGTTATGGTTGAAATAACAAACGTTATTCTTACACAAAAAATACTTACTAGAAATTGCCCGTGGCTTTTCACGCATTCGTTTATTATTTTCAGAATTTTTGAGATAGAGAGATATTTTTATTTTCTGTACGGCCCTTTCAATTTGTGTGAAAAAATTCATGATGACCGGTAGATTATAACGTAACAACCAAAAAACAACTTTACATTCGCTTTGATAATAATAGTTAACGTGATTCGTGATCTACATAGTATTGCAATATTTTTTAATGGTGAAAAGGAGTTAACATTATCCACAAGATCAATAATATAAAGATCAATAGTTAACATTAAATCGTTACCCACGAACATCAGTTTTCATTAACAGTGGTAGAGCCTGCAACAACATCTGTTGTACGAATGGGCCGGCTCGACCGGTGAAATACCACGACCTCGCAGAAAACAGGCGTAAAGTAGAAGTACTCTGCGTTTCGTCTGATGAGTGGCGATGAGGTGGCGGAGGCCTAATTTCAGTCCTCTTTCCCTTCCCACCCTTTCCTCATAAGGAAAGGATGGAAACGGGAAGAGGATTGGACGAGGAGGGGGTTAACGGGGAAAAGGAAATATCCTTGTTCTTGTTTTTCCAAGTTTCAGTAAGTCAGCCTTTGTGTTGGGGACAAGGGGAGTGGATCAAAAAAGGATATGAAGGAGATAATGCCAATCATCGGACGAAACGCCTGCAGCATGAAAAAAAGTACTTCTTTACGTAGTGTTTTCTATGGGTCCTGGTATTTTCTCTGTCGACTTTACCCATTTATGCAGCAAATGTTCTAAAACTGTAATATAGAAAATTCTGCACAATTATACAGAAACCAGAAAGAAAAACGTCCAATTAAAAAAAAACATATGACGTTTCAAGAGATAATTTTTCGAAATAGCTGTGCCCCGCGGTTTCACCCGCCCTGCAATTTTACTTAAACGAAATGATATTATCTACTTAATACGACCATAACCTTAGCATCATCTCCCTGCCCTTGTACCGCGTATTAGGAGTCGACACAGTATGACAGTAGCACAATTTAATAATCAGATATGATTGTTTAAACTGTGACCGTTTTTCACACTATATATAGGTTCTGGCTATAGTTTTTACAGCCTGCCTAACGCCAACACTCATCTGGAATAAGCTACGAATCGAACCTAACAAAACATTTTACATAAGAATAAATACGTAATTTCTAAAATCTCCTATATACGTTTAATTACTGCGTTAGCCAATATAGCTATTACCATTACTAGGGAGCGTCGTGCGTCTCCGAAATACGTGCGTGACGTGCTATAAAAATCTCAATGCACAGTGAAGTGAAAAATCTGCGAAACTGTCCTGTTTTGAACGTTATATAAACTTTCAATCATCATAATTTTAAAGATCATAATATAAATAATAAAATATATAACCATAAGTTAAACCTATATAACTGAACAGCTATTTTAACGCATTTTTAGCGAACAAAATTTGCGACTTTTCTGTGATCATACGTAAAGAAAAGATCTTATCCATGCAACCCATTCCTTTCCTAAAACCTGCTTGCACATCCCACATTTTTTCTTCTGTTTCTTTCATGACTCTTTCAATCAGTAGTTTAGCATAAAGTTTTCCCGCAATGCTGAGAAGACTGATTCCTCGGTAATTTTTACAATCATGCTGTGAACTTTATATAAAGAGACGATGACGGCTTTACACCAATCTTCCGGTACTACACCATGTCTCCAACATATATTGAAAAAGACCCACAGCAGGCTTGCAACCAAACCTTCTCCAGCTCAGCATTTCAAGAGAAATCCTGTCATACCCGGGTGCTTTGCCCAATTTCATTCTTTTCATCGCAATCACAATCTCATTCAAAGTTATCTCACTTTCCAAGTATTTTTCTTCATGACTTACTGCTGTATTTGATGCCTCATCACATTCAAACAAACTTTCAAAATACCCCTTCCATCTCTTTAGAATTGCTAGTATTTCTCAAATATCTTCCATGTATAGACAGCGACCAGTTACATTTTTATTATATGTATAAATTAAAACTAAACACCTTTATAGGAAGACTGTAATGTTTACAGTACATCACTATTTATAAGACTACTAGCGTCATCTATTATAATAAAAAGATAGTGTGAAAATTAGGAGATAGTGTCTAGACGATAAGTCATAAGATACAATAATCCTCCAACGTCGATATAAGCACTTACGTAAAGTAAAAAAGTCTAAGAAATTTTTACTTTAAAAATATTATTATGTATTCAAAATAAAACCTCTTTAGGGATAATATAGGAAAATATTGAAAATCGATGTAATCAGTATTTCCATTGTACCGCAGGAATACGTGCTTAAAGACAGCTTATCGCCACGAACAATGTGCCTGATAAAAAGTGCGTTACACGAAAGCTCTTGTCAGTAAAGTTTTCGGGGAAATATTTTTAACACGCTCTTATTAGCTTCGAGTGTATCTAGTCAAAGTTTTTGGAACGAAACTCGTTTCTTAAAAAATACTATTTATTATATTAATATGCTATATAAAACTAAGAAGCGGTGAATGCGCTGGGACGTACTTGATGTCTGCACAAACGAAGATGTGCTATGAGAATGAATTCTCAGCAACTTGGGGTGCTTATTTATATACTACTTACATGGCGTGATGTAACAGGCCATGTGGCGCCATGCAATTGACCGGATCTAATAGTGCTGTAACTTGACGTTCTAGATGTTTCTGTGCGTTATTATATCTCCAGGAAATGGCATAGCTATATACATAAATACAATATGTAAAATTTTAAACAAAAACAAAACCGACTTACTATATGTATTACCGAATTACTTTAACCGATTAAACCGAATAACTATATTAAAAATAATTTTACACAATTAAACCTAAGAATCAATTCTTAATCACATTTATTTTTGGAGCTGGCGTCAGCCAAGGAAATACCATTATACGTCGATGCCTAAGAAAAATATTACCAGTGACCACCGCCCCTCACTCTATATTGATTCCAAACATCACAGAAATACGCGCCATGCCAATCTGAACATTCGCTCCACATTCAATCAAAACCGGTCCAGCTGTTTCGAAGTCTGTAGGTCTACAGGGAAGATCACACAAAGCACATGAATGTATATATATATGTATGTATAGACTATAATACAACAACAATGTTTGTGACAATGTGTGACAATGTTTCATTGCTATATTTTTTTTGTTTTTGTTCAAAATTTTGTTTATTTCTGTATATTTTTTAGGGAATCTTAAGTTTGTTAACTGATTTTGATAGTCAGGGTATGGGTAGACATACTAACCGTGCTGCTCATATGAGATAGCGTCGTTTCAACGAGACAAACGAAGGTAGGTCGGAGCGCCTATCTCAAATTACCCCATGTTCTACACCTTTGAAAATGTGTGAGCGCAAAATTTTATGTCAATCGGTCGAGTCGTTAAGAAGTAGCGTAACAAACAAACTCACATTCGCAATTATAGTACTAGTTAGGATTAGGATATTTATCAAACGTGGCTTAAAAAGTAATTTTAAAATAGTATCAAGGTAAATTAGTCAACCTAATTTTAGTTTCATTCGTTTGTGGAAAAGTTAGGTATAGTAATAAAACCCTATCCCACGTGGTTTATATCTAGTAACGCTACACGATGTAGAGACGTGTAATGGAGCTTTTGGGACTGTTTTATTGTTCAACAGGATTTGTTTATTTGAACTCCCTTTGGCCTGAGCTTGACTAAATGTTTTAATGACGACATATAAGAAAATGAAAAATATCAGATGTATTTTACTATTTCGTAACAGTTTCTATTTTGAATAGTACCTATAATAGTCAGAAAGCTAATAAAGTATTCCTTTCATATTAGAATGTGTAGTTTCCTTCATACTATTATTTTAGACTGTTCAAATATTGGTTTAATTGTGTATTTGCTAAGAGTGGGCAGTAGCAAGGTAGGCTCGGTAAAGAATGACTGTGCAAAATAAAATTAATGGTATTAAGGGCGCAGTAGTAAGTCAGAACGTATCGATGTCATGGTAATATGCAAAGCCAAATTAGTGCGCATTTTATTTTATAACAGTTACGGTTACAGTAACGGATATGTTAGAGATTTTTCCGATATATTTAACACTTCTCTCTTAAAAAAATCTGCGCGATCAGCCGTGGTGCGAAAAATCGTAGACCGGGGCTGTTGATAAGCATAAGAAAGCCAGTATTTATTATAAGTATCCGGGTCTAGCTATGGATCATCTAACTACACTTCTGTACTCAATTTAAAACTAATTTCTTTAGACATTAAATTATTACAAAGCTGCGAGTCATCATCCACGCTAAGCAATTTAGTAGAGAGCACTGACAGATTAAGATGACGTAACCATAATTTCTCAAATGGGGTCGGGATTTTTTAGCCTTATTTTTTGGACGCGTTATTGATATAATTTTTATAGACCAATAAATGTTGTAACTACAGGGCCAACGCCACTAATATGCAGTACAAACGTAGATTTTCCTTATTAAGCATCTAACAGCCAGACGTCAAGCTAATTACTATGATTTGATTTAAAAAAAAAAACCTTAATTACTCATATTTGCTATCTTCCATAAGACACTATCCGTCCTAAAAGGATGTATTGGTGTTAAATTGTTACTCATTTGTTCTTAACAATTATGAAACAAACCTGGTATTTTATCTGAATGATTGAGATTTTAAAAGGCCGCTTAGTTGGGTAGGCCCGTTCGGGCGCACTTCCGTTGCGGTTAACCTGACGGTCGCCGGCCGGTTTATCTAAATATAGACAATAAACCTTACGCTAAACTTGAATTAATTTGTCTGAAACAATTTTTTTTCTTTTTAAAATATGCTTACCTTACCTCAGTAAAATAAAAAACATGATAATCATATGTCTTCCTATGCTAGACCAAAAGTGACTTTTGATTCAAGGAAAACTTATATCGATCAGATTAGTAATCTACTAAAAAGGGGCCATATAATGTGTACTCGTAACTGACGAGCATGATATGTAGATGTATGGATGTAGAAGAAGCGAGAGAGAGAAATCCATGAAAATTTATGAATATTTTTTATAAAATTATACGAAACAATTAGCAAGAATGTGCCGAGCTGTGAATCTACGATCGACGATCTACGAAATCTTTGCTTTACCCCATCTCAACATCATTCAACCGTGAGAGAAAGTAACACTTCATTGGATTTCCAGAGTAAATTTTAGCAATTATCCAATATGTCGTCATTATTATTCTAAACAAAAATGACAACATGCTTAAGATAGAGACTTTGGGGTACTATCCGTAGTCTTGAACGCTCAGAAGAAATGTATAAAGCAGTAAAAAACAATGTAAATTGTTAGTTATAACAAAAAATGACTACAAAATGAATCCCGGCCATTTTTGTTCTGTTAAAATAAATAAATAAATATACGCTCACGCCCTTAACTCAGACGGCTAGGCAGAGATTATGGATTTCCATTTGGCGCGATCCTGGCACACCTCTCTCGCTTCTTCAACTTCCATACATCCACGCATACCAACTCGTCGGTTACGGGTACTCCTTATATCGCCCTTTAGTATGTTACTAATCTGAACGATATAAGTTCTCCTTGGACGTCCCCTACCAACGCTGCCATTCACTTTTGCAACATGAATTTGTTTCGTTACTCTCCCTTCATTTATCCTTTCAAAAAAACCAGCTTGCACATCCCACATTCCTTCTTCTTTTGTTCTGTTGTTAAGTTAAATATAAGCACTGTACTGTAAGCCTAAAGATCCGTTCACTCGCATAAATGTTTTAGGTTACCATGCACGGACGTGGGCGTAATGTTGGTTAAATATTCTAAAAGCATTACATTAAGCATTAGGGATAAGCCCTCATATCGTAATAACAGGTAATTATATCATAACAACCTTAAATATTTACCATTTTACATTAAAGTATAATGTTCTTAATCTATTCATGATCTTTGAAGAATGCAAAGAAGTACAATATCATAAGCGCGGGTAACCTTAAAGACGAGCAGCGAATCTGCATTTCCTGTGGTGCTACAGATTTTAAAGGGTGGCGATGAACACTTAACTCTAGGCGATCAGTCGCTCGTTTGTCCCCTTATCCTATAAAAAAGACATAAAAGCACATTGTCCTCAATGATTGAATATCAACGTGACTTTCTTCGTACCCTAAATTTCTATAGCGGACAAAACATTAACTGTGGTAAAGTCACCAGCAGCAGTCGTTTTAATAATAGGCTCGTACAGAGAAGTTTTCGATCCCGCATAAGAAAGGCGTGATGTAGGAGCACTAACGCTTCTGCCTTTGGCGTACCGAATAATCACGCCTGCCAAATGCCCTCCGCATACCTTTTTCAACTCCTATACCTTACCCACTTCTCTTACAAACAGACTGGCAACTGGCAAAGTGACCGCTACCCATAGGGGCCTGCAATAAACTAAAGAGTTGCAGATGCTTTGCGTTCCTTTAATGGAGAGCGTGTCCTCTTCCTATCCATCCCCTGGTACCTCACTCATCAGATGAAACGCAAAAAGACTCATCCTTACGTATTTCTCCGGTCGAGCTGGCTCATTCTTGCAATAGATGTTGTTACGGGCTGTAACACTGTTCATCCTGTGACCTGCTTGCCCTTTTGATTTCTACAAGACATTAATACTTCAATAATTGATTAACGTAATACAATGATTTAGTACTAATCAATGTCAAGTAGTCTCAATTTAAGTATTAACTGTTTCGTTACGTCCAAATTAAAATTATATATTGTACTCTGCTGACGAAGATTTCTTATGTAACGAACGATTCAAGTTTCTAGTTCCAGATTTTCAATTTACTTTGTATTCGAGCTAAAACTATCTCAATGTGTACTTGAGAAGACATTAATTTCAAGCCTTCGAAAGCTTTAACGTATCAGTTTGGTTTGAAGTTCTTGTAACTTTAACAATGAAATCGTCTCAGCATGGAGAACAAAAGAAATTAAACTTGAAGTGAAATTAAATCTATATGTATATAAAAATGAACTGCTGTTCGTTAAACATGCTTATTTTCAAAAACGGCTGGACCGCTCTGGATATTTTTTTTTATTAATGCCGCGTCAGTTCAGGGAAGGTTCAAAAGTAAGGAAAATAGGACGAACCAAAGAAAAATGATCAAAATCGATAATTATGTGCGTTATTTTAGGATTATGAAACTTAATGTTCACGTTTGAGTGACGGTGAAAATATTTCCGTATAATTTTACATTATTTGTATTGTATTAATTTTAACGTTATCATACTGAGGAGGATGAACTGTCGTGTATGCAAGGCAATTGCTCGGTGAACTCCTCCGATGACCGACATGCTACA
>JWHW01029200.1:0-10292 GCA_000931545.1 Papilio glaucus | reverse complement strand
GTCTTCATTAATTGCCGAGAAAGCAGAATTAAGGTCATCAGCAGAAGCATGGGTGTAAATTTGGAGATCATCTGCATAAAGGTGGAAGGAACAAGAGAGAAGGGGAGTGAGGAAGTTGATGAAAATGGAAAAAAGAAGAGGGGACAATAGATCTTAGTAACTAAAACCCGGCTCAGACGGAATGCTGCTACACTCTTGACATTTGATAGTGATTCTCTGATTTTAAAATTAATATGAACTTGAATAGAAACAAATAATAATATCAAGAACCGCTTGAAAATAATTTCTTTCTTCTTAAATTGTTTTTGAAATAGGATTTAACAGCACGTAGCGAAGTAAGAAATTCGAGGGAAGTCGTCTGCAATCCGCGAGCGACACCGCCGAGCTCGCGGGATGTCCTTGCCGCTCGCACTTGAAAGTTTTCAGGAACATGAAGCAAAATGATAAATATATTTATTTAATTGTCCGGTTGGGTTTTATCGTATCTTTTTATGCATATTGAAACGTGGCGAGCGGAAGAAAATATAATTCGTTTAGCTAGACATTTCCTTCCCCGTGAAATCCTCTTCCAATACTTAAAAGACAAAAAGACTTGAATTAGGCACCTCAGTCATCAGTGCATGCAAAAGTGCAGAATTCTTTTACCTCGCGCCTGTCTTCTGTGAGGTCGTGGTATTTCACCGGACAAGCTGGCCCTGCAGTGCAACAGATGTTGTTGCGAGATCTACCAATGTAAACTGTTCGTAACGAAAAAAAAAACAAATATAATTTTTAAATAAGGTGTTTTGTCAGTGTTGAATGCATTTAATTTGAAGCAGCTTTCCAGTACATGGGTGCCGTGGCGGAGGAGCCGGCTGAAGTGACGCAGCAAATGTTTGTTGACACACAACACAAGAGACACTATGTATAATTTATGAGGCACATTGGCGTCTTTATGCAAACCTACTCTATTTATATCTTCTGCAAAATTGTTTTTAAAAATGTCGTCAAGAAATATACGTGTATTCTTAAAAAATTAATATGATTTCTTGTTAAACAGATATGAAAAAAGCACCATTTAAATTGTTCGGATGTGACGGCGACTCCCACTCCCCCTCCCTATCCGCCTCCTCCTCCGCCTCCGCCTCCGCCTCCGTCTCGCAGCCGCCGCTAATGACGGCCAACTTCATTCATTATTCAACACTTTCCACATTCGGGAAATTCATTAAAACATATCAAGTATTATTAGCGCGTTCCTCTGATTCCTCAGCCATCAACGTTTTATGTTCTTGTGTTAATGTCTGGAATTTACATAAATTAGATATATTTTAATTGGGCGTTATAAACGCCTGGAGGGATGTCGGCATTACGGACAAGGTCCGCAATGAAAATACGCCATACAGTAAAGTGCAGGCGCATACAAAAATTCAGTACACGACCGCAACTGCCGAGTGTTAGTCTCGGGTAATTTACAATCGCCGCATTTTCTGTACGCGGCTCGTGAGTTTAACTCGAGCAAAAATAAAATATAAAAAATGTAACTAGCTTAAAAATCGAGGTGCACTAGCTACATGATAATATTTCACGAGTGTTAATACAGGGAGGTATTTATATTTTAATCTCATGGTTTGATTAAATGTCACGTTTTGTGTACACACGTGACGACTTTATGATACATTTCGTGCAGTGTGTAGACAGCGGCTTACGTCACAAATTGTGATTCAAACACTGTTTATCGGTGTGATTATATATTTTGGCTTGACTCCTGAAGTCGATGGCAAGCACTTCATTCTCCAATCAGAGGCCGCAAAGCAATATAAGATAAATAAAATCACTACCATCCTTTTTTGATGGTACGCAGCGGCGAAAAGGTACAACAAACTAATTCATATTTCCTTGGTAGGCATCTGTTCCTCTTTCTCTTTCCATCCTTTTCTAATAAAAAAGGACGAGAAGGAGAAATCATTTGTCGGACGAGAGTATGGACATGAAAAGAAAAAAAATCCCAATCATCACACATATACATACGCACACACACACACCCATACACACACAAAACAGGAATGCAGACAATTATTTTATAGAATATTTTTTTTATTTTATTATTAATTACTATTGACTAACTCCCTATACAAATTTTCTCGAACTTGGTCACAGTAACGGGGAAAAAGTAACGGGCTCAAAATCAGCGCGGCTTCCAGTGTTACACTAAAAGCAGCATCAGCTGAGCGTCTTTCTTTACCCTAAATTGTTTGTGTCGTTTTATTTTCTCTATTTTTTGGGTAATAAATTTTATTTTATTTCACTTCAATTGTCTTTTGTCTGGTTATCTTCTCTGTCCATTAAAGTCAGGAAACGCATCTGCAACTCATTTGCTTGTTGCAGATTTTGCAGAGTTTGTATTCTTAGTGGCTACGTATTACCAGGTGAACCGTTTGCACCTTCTACAAGAAAAGGTTAATAATTCGAAAGACTTAGTTTAAGGTGATGCTCTTGTATTTCGTGGAAAGTAAAACTGCTGATATATTGTAGGCGTAGCTTCCCCGGAATTTAGTCTCATAACAGAGATTCAATTAGTTTCGCAACATATCTCTATCCTATATGTCTATCGGTGATCCGTAACCTTCGAACAGATTATAATTTATGTAAATCCGTCGTCGCACTTTGTTCAGCCCCGTGTCTCTGTAGAATGCACGCCGTCTTTGATTCTAAGATTTGGTAAGAACATCAATAAACACAATTAACGCCTGCAGAAAATATGCGACGATATCACTTCAGTGCGAGAGACACAATACACACGTTAAAGGCAATAACTTTACGTTGCTTAATTAAAACGCAATTTATTTGCGGTCTTAAAATAAATTAAAAGCGATAAGCCGCGGCGCAGGAGAGGCCGACCTGTTTATTGTTATCGCCGGCAGGGCGCGCTCGCGGCGATGCCTTTTATTTGCACCCTGTTAAGATTTAATCTTGTGATTGTAATTAGGCATAACATCGAGTAAATTATTTTGTAATTCCGCTGTTGTCGGGCGATGTACGGAATTATGTTTAGTATCATAAATACATTTATGTTTATGTACATTCTCCGCGACTTTCTTTGAAAAAAAAGTTGTAAAAACATTGTCAACCATTGAGTTCATTTTTGTCACAAGCTTGTATATGTTGTATACATGTTTAGATAATTCATATATACGAAGAACTCTCAGCCGCTCTTTTTTAAAATCTCTAGCTTTGTAAGAAGGCAAAAGTATTTATGTAGGTATATAGATAAATATTACAGATGAATGTATATCTGTATTTGTTTGTAAATCGATACTGGAGAATGGATTAACGCTTGCTTGCCGAGAATTTCCTAAAGTCATATATTTTAAAGTAATCGCGAACGCTCACAAATCCTCTTCAGATTTCAGACATGTCGGTCTGCGGGCGCAGCGCTTCGCCGACGTCTCTTATTGATGCTCTCAATTTATATTTGTCGAGTGTCTGTCGGCGCCTTCTTTCACTGATCGATCCCGCTACCTACTGAACCGGCGATTGAAGTTTTTACACGAACAAATCCTCTGTGTTCAAGTGTTATGCTGCGATAACTAGTTAAATATGCCATTGTGAATGCTTTCTTTGATTCTGATTATAACTCTATCGATAGCAGCTTAACTTTCTATGTAAATCTTGTTATATTGTTGTACTATTATTACTAGCGTACATACGTCGTAACATCAAACTATGCTGTGATAACAATTGAGTTTTAAAAAAATGATTTTTTATGTATTTTAAAACTTTATCATAAATTATAATCTAAATCTAAAATTGAAGATATTTTGAAGTGAATCACGTGACAAGGTGTCATGATGACGATTCCGATTTGTTTGTGACGTCATAACGTTAAACTTAGTGTAAAGGTGAGTATACACTAGAGGTTTTTCGTTGGGTTTTAAGAACAGGTTGTAACGAAACATCGAGCGTTGTCCGACGTGCGGTACAATACACATACAATTCAAAAGTGGAGTGCTCGTTGATCTGTTACATGTCTGTGCTCACCTTTATGGTTAGTAGCATCAACATTGTGACGTCACTCGCCGTCAGGAACTGTTGACGTGTTTTGGACGCTGAGCTTAGAAGCGTTATTACGCATAATTACCATAAATCAGGTAAATAAATAATTTCAAAATCCAACATTAACGTCACGACAATATCGAAGTATATTCAACAACAAATGAACAATACTCAGACAATGACTTCATAACCGAATGAACACGAAATATAATTATAGTATCATACAGACAAAGGTAGTGTGGTCTAGTGTAAAATATAGATGCATTTAATATGAACAATGTACTTAATTGCACGTGGAGCGGACTTTGCGCGGCGGACATGTAACGCGTGCAGGTCCGCTCGCACAAAGCACTATTGATTGCAATATAAAATGAAGGCATCAAATCCTTTGTATCTCTATCACGGAGCAAAACGGCAGCAGTTCATGTCTTCATTAGCAGTTCCTGTTGCTTAGAATATATTAAATCTAATTTCGTCTACTTTTCTTTAAACGGCATTACTCAGTGGTACGCATTAGTATCTTACTTGATTTCGCTCTCGGACCAAATTATTTTAACCAAATTATATAAATATCAATTTAGCTTTTAGCTTATTAGTTCCAAAATTGATTTCTAACAGCGATTTATTTAATATACGCCATCATAAGGTAGCCGGCGGCGCGGCGCTGTGCTTACATCTGTTGTTTTTAACTTGTTTCATGTATTTTTAGGAAATGAGGTTCATTAAAGTGTAAACATTTCGTTGTTTGCCTTCTTTTGCAATTACAAAGAACAACACACAAATTAAGTTAAAATTCCGTTTCTAGAACAAAAATGTTTTTTTTTCGTTTTCAAACGCCTCGTCGGACGTAAATTACAAAAGATAAGCCACGAAACGAGAAAAGTTGACGGCGCGTTATTGTTATTGTGGTGAGATTATATTGTCGCCACCTTTCTTTCACTTGTATTCTGCTTAAACATAGCAATAGAAATGGTTAGCAAACACGTACAACCTGTCGCGTTGGTGCAACGTGTTAATTATATTTATATATTTAAATTTCCTCTGATACAAATGCAGTTTACAAATGTATTAAAGAAATTTACGATTTCTCCTGTCTCCACCTCATTTTATTATCGTTACATTCTGCATAACGTTTGTGCTCGCTGTGGCTGTGCAAATATAGTTATTTGAGAGCCAAAATACTGAAAGACTTGGCAACTCTGCAGCGATCGAGCAGCGATTGACCGGCGAGCGAGCAGCAAGACTTGTTTACCCGTTCTTTAATCTATTACTTGCAGCTTCATTATTTTACAAAGATAAATAAATGAATAAGGTTCCCGGTAATTAAAACGATTTTCATGTTGTTTGTCGGCGCGCGGCGCCCGCGGACAGATAAGACACGGACAGCAAACTGTCGGCCGTACTTAAATGTCATTACATTTTTTTTGTATTTTAGTAATTAAAAACAGTATTTTGTTTAGTCAACCTTATTTTTGTCGTCTCTATTTAACACACAGAAATTTTTTTTTTAGAATCTATTATGTATGTACTGTTATATATTTAAATCAAAAACTTTTCTCTCTTTCAAATTGCAATTAATTTAATTTCTAATCTCTTCTAGGTCAAACGGAGACGTGAACAAATCATAGAATAGCAACAATGAACATTGATTGTTGTCTCCATACGCAGAGTTGTTGCTTCAGCGAGCAACAACACAATACGTAAACAATTCATCGAGAATACGGGTGTTAATCGTTAACAGCACTAAGAATTATTTTGTATTTACTTAAGTTATAACAACACCGTAAACTTGGGTCATAACTTAAGTAATAAGAGTTCATACTTTTGGTTTGTTCATTTTACTCGACTTATTTTATTGTTCCCTTTAATTAAAATTCATCATTGTTGTATCCGAACTGAATTATTGATATTTTATAAAATTTCGCTTCATTTTAACTTTTTCACGTGAGTTCGGACAAAATCAAATAACCTCAACGCCAACGAGTGCCAGTTTAAATTCATCACGCCGGGCGCTGCTCGCGTTTAAAATATTTCGTCATTCTCTTAAGTTATGCTAAATAACGATTATTGCATTTTTTTTCATAAGTTAAATTTGAACTATATCGCCATCGCTATATTACGGATCAAATATATTTCAGCTAAATTATAATAGAAATAGAAAGATGAGAAATAGAGATAGACATGATCCGGGCACGCTACGCTTTCTTCTTCTACATACTGTATTATGCATGATTGATTATCGATTATATCACCTTTCTTCAGCATGCCCCCTAACAACACAGCCACTCGCCGGTGTTGTAGCGGCGAGTGGCTGTGTTGCATACAAGTGCTGTGCTGCATACAAGTGCTGTGCTGCACACAAGTATCTCTTGTCACTCTCCCATTCATTCTTCAACATTCCCAAACACCAAAAGCTACTTTTATTAATTTCTTTTTCAGCCGCACCCTCGCCTCGTTGTTTCTAATGCTATCCAAACAGTAACGTCTAAATTGAAATTTTTGATGAATTTTAAAATGCACATAATTATAGATTTAGTTAACACGTTAACAAGCACGTTAGTGATTATTTTTAACAATACTAAGGGTACATTTAATTAATTTTATTGTTTAACTCTTTTAAAGTTTCAGCGGACAATGGCTTGTGTTATTGCGAGCGCGGGCAATGAGCCGCCGAGCTCCCGGCCGCAGCGCCGACGCTGCACACCGCACTGTAGTCGTTTAACGAAAACGAGCTGCAGACCTCGGTAACACAGAGTGGCGGTACATACTCAGCATGTATTATGACAAAGGTAGGATAAGCACACGGGTGTTGGTGATTTAATTGTGCGTTGATTGTACTACTGCTGATGTATGTTATGAGAAATATATAAGAAATAAATAATACACACACGGCACAAATATATTTCGACGTAATCCAGAACAATTTTTCGTATTTATTCTTTTTTATATATGTATGATACGCTACTGTTGTACTGATACCTTGTACATAATGTTATTTATACACAGTCATGTATTTTAACCGACTTCAAAAAGGAGGAGGTTATCAATTCGTGTGTATGTTTTTTTTTTATGTTTGTTACCTCAGAACTCCGCGCCTGGTGAACCGATTTCGATGATTCTTTTTTTGTTCGAGAGCTAAAGCTTTCCGTTATTAATCCCATTTTTTTAGTCAAAATCCGACCGGTAGTTTTTGAGTTATTCTTAATAATGCATAATATGACAAAGTTGAATTTTAATTTCTTGGCTTACGTAGGCTAAACTATAGAACTTACATTAAAAGGATGTCTATGGGTAGCGTTCACTTAACATCAGGTGATTCGCTTGCTCGTTTGCCACCTTATCCCATAAAAAAAAATATCACGAGATTAAACCACAAAGTAAGTAAAAACTACGCGCAAGTGATTTCAAAAGTTGCGCAGTAGACGGCCGGGCTTAGCGATGTGTTTATTACTATGTACTTTTGTTTATTATCTTTCTTTGATTGAAAGTTGGTTGTTATCACGCATTCCCATATAAATTAGATTCACTAAAAATCGAAAAAAAAAATTTAAACAAAAAAAAACCGACTTCAAAAAACCTATATTTAAAAACAAGAAATGCACTTACAAGTATAAAATAATTTTACGCAATTAAACATAAGAGTCAATTCTTAATTATATTTATTTTTGGAGTCGGTGTCAGCTGTGTTTGGTAGCGATCGGATCAACATACTTAGTGGTACCCAGGCGAAGCCGGGGCGCCACTAGTATTTTTTTTTATAAAGAATAAACTAGCGCTTGACCACAATCCCACCTGATGTTAAGTGGTGACGTGGTCTAAAGATGGTACGCACTAGTTTAAAAACAGCCTATTCACTCTTCTGCAACGACGCTGGCAACTTATTCCAATCCTTTGCCGTTCGCACGACGAACGAAGATTCGAATCGCTTCGTTCGAACGCGTGGTATCTTTACTAAGAAAGGATGGAGAGACCTGCCGTATGTATAAAGTTCATTTGTAAAATGCTTTCTTAAGGCATCCTCGTATATTGGTATTTCCGATCCGCAAATTATTAAGTTTTTATAATTATGCAAAAAATCATTTGTTTCGTTCTAGATAGATAGATGGCGTGATGTACGGACACTTTAAATATGTATGAATAATTTCGCCGTATCAATATTTAGCAGCGCTTATGATATCGCTCAATAATCTATCTCCTATTTCCGATCATTTGGCGAGAGGATGATGAATAATGACGGTCATTACGGGCCTTGTAATTTGCTGGCTTCATTAGCGGTAATGTTTTGCGAGAGAGATCCAAATTATCGTCATTTATGACTGTATTCATAGTTCATTAATTTCCCCCCCTGTTCAAAAACTCCTTAAATTGTGTATTTAAATAAAAAAAAGATGTCAGATAATTGTCAAGTTACTTTTAATATGTAATGATAATAACATTTTTTTTTAACATTTAGTCTATAGATAGAACAGCGCAGCGCCGACGGCAGCGAGCGACGCGCGACGCGACAGCCCTTGCACTTTCAATAGGCGAGACCCAGAAACGTCTGTACAGAGGCCTCACCCAGTCCGGTTCCCTTGTCGTGTGTCGCCCGAGTGTTGAAGCCTCATGCTGCTCATTTATGTATAAAACTCATGTTGGATGTTCCAGAATTACAAACTCGCGAATCTCAATTAAACGCCGTAAAATCTGCCGCACCGTACACAACCTGGACACGACATAAACGTTTTAAAAAACCAGCGGCCGGTCGCATTCCATGAATATTTTGTAGAGAACAAAACGCATTGTGAAACTACGAGCACAAACATAGGCCGCACGTCAGCGACAGCGCGCGCCCGACGGCCGGCCTTGATTGATGGCTTGTCGACAGTCGAATACGTGGTTTCCACCAGAGATATGCTATGCTACGATGCTATGGATGTGTTTAATATCCACCAATCATATTCATTAATCCATATAGCATAGCACATGTGGAATCGGGTTCAACCAATAAGACTTAGAGTCCTTCAAGAAGCGAGCGTACTTCTTCCTCAAAGGCCGGCAACGCGTCTGCGGTTCCTCTAGTGTTGCGGAAGTTCATGGGCGTCGTGATAACTTACATACTCGGCGACCCGCTACTCGTTTGCTGCCTTATAATACTAAAAAAAACTATTTATAAGTAAGTTTTATATGGCAGGCTGCTTGCTATGGATGATCGCGATTGGTGTAGCTATAAGCAGAGCAGAGTACCTAAAGTAGGAAACTCACCGTCGACCGAGACCGTCCCCGTGCCTACCCTACTTTTTTTTTTAGCTGTTGTTGTTTGCTTTTTTAGCTGTTGAAATAAAGAATGAAAAGAAAGTAACGAAAAAAAATTATGTTGCAAAAGTGAGTGGCAGTGTTGGTAGGGGACTAGAACTTATATCGATCAAATTAGTGGCTTATACAAATATGCTTAGAAGTACGAATGTGCCAGGATCGCGCCAAATTGAAATCCATTATCTCTGCCTACCCTTCTGGGTTACGGGCGTAAGGGCATATTTATTTATTTATCTACACCGTTTCTGTCGTATAGAAGCCGTGCTACTAACGCCTACATTACTCATCTATTCTCCGATCAATCTGGGGACCAGTTTGATAACAAATATACAATATATTGCAAAAAAAATGAAATCCATTTATAAATGTCGATTTAAAAATACATACGAATTGAGAACCTGCTCCTTTTTTGAGGTCGGTTAAAAAGAATGACAACCACGAATTGATAGGGTTGTCACGTACCAAAATATTATCTTTGAAATTTTAAAAATTTTATATGTCAAACTCCAGTAGAAGTTATTCGACAGAGGTTCTGAGAGGCGCGCGGCGCGCTGCACAACTGAACCAACACACACAGTAACTCCGCCAAAGTAAATGTCGGGATGTCGCTACTCGACATTTTCTCTTCGCAAAGTATATTGTATTTAACCTTACGTGTACAGCGAGCGGTCGCTTGCATTGGCAAATTTATTACTAACTAGCTGGTTTACCTTCATTTATTTACTTTTGTTATGTACTCATATATCATATTAACGATAGCGGCTAGTCGAAGTCAAACATTATTGTCAATATCCATTGTAAGGTTACGATTAACATCCCTAGGTGAAGTAAATAAAATTTCTTTTCCTTAAAGGCCGGCAACGCATCTGCAGTTCCTCTGGTGTTGCAGGTGTCCATGCGCGACGTTGATCACCTCAGTGTTCTCGCCGCTCGTTTGCCCCCTTCTCTTATAAAAAAAAAATCTA
>JWHW01029197.1:299771-316744 GCA_000931545.1 Papilio glaucus | reverse complement strand
CCGTCCGCCGCGTCGCGCAACGTCGACGCGTCCGCAGAGTACTCTGCAACGGACGCTGATGTAGAACCATAACGTTGAGATCATTACAGTCACTAGTACAATGTTTTTATCTACAAAAGTCTATGGATATTTGATATACTTTAAGGTAGATATCGGTAAACAGGCAATCAATTCAACGAATGTTAACTTCTCATCGCCATCCATGAACATTATAAACAGCTGGAAGACATAGGACATTATAAACAGCTGGAACACGTCTACTGCTGGATGTGGATTCAGCCAAGGATTGTTCTTATGATAGAGCTCAGTTCCATGTCACCCTCATCCAGTGAACCCCCGAAACCTCGACCAAATCACAGAATAGAGGAAGAATATATTAAAAAATGCTAATTAAAATGTATTTAAGGAAACTTACTTCTTGTTGTTGAAGATTGCAGAAGGCTGCCTGTCTGTCCACCGGGGAACGTGGCGTTGCGTTTGTGCCGACCCTGTTGATGAAAGAAAAAATAAATTGAATTATGAAAAAGACAAGTAAAAACGAAAATTAGGCTATTATCAGGCACTATTGTCTGTCTGTCTGTCTGTCTTGATATCTAAATGTATTGGTATAGCATTTTTTTCTTAATTGCGTGTTATTCATACATTACGCCTCTTTGGCGTTAGAGTATAGGATTAAGATTGTGCTTCGCAGCTTTTACAATTACCCTACGCTATATATCTTGAAGAATAATCGATGTAAACTGTTCATCATCTCGTTTTCTCTCCGCATATCAATGGCTGAGAATCTCAAGCATTACAAAATAACCGACACATCGCCGATCTACGACACGTGCTTACAACGTAATTATACACTCACCGATTTTAATATGCAGATATCACTAATGTAGGCATGAACTGTACGACCATTATATCGAAATATAGATTTTATTACATATAAAATAGAGTTCAATACAGATTACAAAAGATCACACTTAGAAGTAACGATGTGAAAATGCGTTTAGAAACCCACGCGTTTAATTGTTCGAAAGCACATAACAGGCGGCCGTCGGACGATATTTGTCGATACTGCCGACCCTAATGGATTAATTGACGTCACTGCCACATCGCCTTTAAAGTACTGCTGTATTGTTATTTTGATTTATAAATAAAATAGATTTATCTTATATGTAATGGTACAGCTAAAGATCAACTGTGCGCTATTGCTAAGAAACTACATACATATAAAAATTGTCCTTCATGCTAATACTCGAAGTAAAAGGTAATAAAGTTGAAAAGGAACTTAAGAAAGAGAAAAAGATGTCAGATGGGAGCGAAATAGTAAACAAGAGGAAAGCTGTTTAAGAATCAATCTCTCCTATGACGTCAAATAAGATTTTCTGATTCATAAATAATAAAATGTAATGAGCGATTGGGATATGAGTCACTTCCCATACTTAGTGATGAATGCGCCACACCTGACGCGATACCACGAAGTCATGGAGAAAGAACTCTCACTTCCACGAAAAATGTTTTCGAAGCTCTCACCTCTCTACATTGAAAAATGTTTTAATTATGTCCAAGTGACTTTGATTCATAGACTGAATGACCCAAGTTAGCCTGAACCTGCAATACGACATCGGTTAGCTTCCGATGGTGATAATGCAATACAGGATTTATTTTTATATAATTTACTAACCGACTGTAAACATATACTGGTACGATCTCCTTATCTTTTCAGAATCGGGATAGGCGTCTGAGCTTAAAGATTCGTCAATTGGGGCTACGTACAAGACATCGCGGCATAAATCGACAATCTGGTTAAGATTAATGGACCGATCTTTATGTGACTTCACGAGGAGATCTAAGTTCAGCAGTAATCTTGTTGTTTGATAATGAGATGTCTGAAGCTGAGGAGATTAATTAATTCACTAAAACCCTTACAGCATTCGACGAAGATTAAAACCGCGACTTGTAAGTCTGGCGCATATTATTAAAGCTGTTAACACGTACGCTAAAGTTACAGCTGCTACGTGACCGCTCCGGCGATATGAAATTAATCGAGCAAAACATAAAACAATATCGAACTGTGCCGGCGCCGCACCGTTACAGTCTAACATAGATTTGATTTGATACCTCCACGTAGAGCGATGAACTCCTATTTATATGCCAAAGATGCCGATGCTAAATTTGTTATTTATGATCTGTAATATAAGTAATTGCATCTTCATCGTCCTGTTACATTATTTAGTTGTCGGGAAGCGGTATTTGGTGGCCGTGTTGAATTCGAAATTGCGACTGTTAGAGAAGAGTCCGAAATAACAGTTTTATGATATAATAAAAAACGTTATCGGTGTATTATATAATTGGATAAAAATAAAATATGTTTTTAACAGACATAATTTATTTATAAGTCAGTATAAGCGTTTTATTACTTTTAAACATTTAAATAGATACCTAAAATGTCTGATGCTGTAAATTTAATGTTTATTATTGTAGAAAACATAGATTTGACAATATATTTTTCTCAATCTATCATTGTACTCAAGAAATCTTTAAAAATAACAAAGTTTAATGCATAACATAACATGCATGAATTTTTTATGAAACAAAGTGGCAAACGAACAACGGCAACAAGCTAACGAATTACAGATGCGTTGCCTACCTTTAATGGACAGAAGGAAAGATAAACATATACAGGATATTTCCCTTTCCCATCCATCCCCAGCAAATACTCTTTTCCTTCCCATCCTTTCCTAATTAGAAAAAGATAGGAAGGGGAAAAGGAGTAGAATTAGGCCTCCATCACCTCACCCATCAGACGAAATGCAGAATACTTCTACTTCATGCGGTGAGGTAGTGGTATTTCACGGGTCGCGAAGGCCCATTAGTGCAATAGACAAATAATAAAATAAAGTAATAATAAAATAGTATAATAGTCTAAAGCATACAAAAATTTAATTATAATGTCTAATAGAAGATCAACATAACGCCGGATTTTGAAGTTGGCCGAGATTCGAAACGACGACTGTCAGATCGTTAGTTCGACGACCAGACACAAGCATAAAACGAGGCGAAAATTAATACTCAAATGTGAACATTTAATGATGAGTTATTGATGAAGTCAGAACGTGTCTAAACCTTGCAGCTTCATTAAGGAACAAACGAAGAATTTTAATTAACTCGCCGAGCTAATTCAGACCCGATCGACGGCCGCCGTTAATTGGTAGCACAATTTCTATAACATTTCCTCATAATCCGTGTAAGGGCAAGTCGTCGGACGCAAGGCAAAGAATGTGACGTCCGCCAATATTTCCGCATCTCAGATAAAACTATTTAAGTTCTGTATGCAAGAGCTGGGTACAATAGACAACGGAAACGTATATAGTTCTGTTCCTATGCTTCCTTGTTTTGGATTCCATTCCAATAATGGACTTTGCGGCCATCTATCACCACCTAATTATTATCACAATACATATTTGCATGTATATGTAGTGAAAAAATACAGAGGCTTCACAAATAACCGATGTGACGGAATATTAACGGACTGTTTCCAAAATCTGAATGCTGTTTGCTAATTAAGGTATCCTATTTCAAAGTGATGTTATTAATGTTAAGCAACATGCAAAATAGTTAGTTATATATATTTGAAGAATTTAAAACTTGCGCACTATTAGTATTGATAAATAAACCAGATCGTATTGATCCAGTCATTTCTCCAGAAACAGAAGAAGTAAATTGGACTATGTTCACTAAACTTTAATGTTACTGTTTTTAATCAAGCGATGCGATCAGCTTAAATATTTGAAACGAACAACAAAGAATAGTTAATGTGGTAGAACATGGGCTCAAGGTGTCTCTTTGAGCGTGCTTATTCAATGTTGCAAGAAAGCTAAACTATGGTATGATGAGTTGCTTGAGATGTGTAATGATAGAAAGTGTAGATGGGTAATTATTTTCTTATTACTTACTTGCTTCAATCGTTTACGTCGACAACATCATCGCATTAGATGCATGCGATAATAACCGGTTTGCGTGAACGCATTACACACAATGTATACAGCCGAATAGAAAGTCTGATGTACTCGTGAGCTATGGGTTTATGACGAACCGATTATGGATCCTAATCGGTTCGCCATTAACCGGTACGGGACGATCAGTTTACTACTAATTAAGGTGGTGATAGCTGTAGCTGATCAGTATCGAGGTTTTTTTCACGGTTTCACCTGCCGTGCAATTTAACTTAAATAGACCAGCTTAAGCTGAACCCTGTTTAATATGATTGATCATATAAATCTGAGGTCAACTTACATTGAATTATAAATATTACTCGAAATAACTTTCATCCCCTACTTAGACCTTTTGGGTATGGATTTACAAAAATCCTTTTTTAACGTTCGTTGTAATAGAAACCCCTGTGCTAATTTTCAAGTCTTGACCAAGAAAACCAAGTAGTTTGGGCTGTGCGTTGATAAATCAGCGAGTCAGTTTCTTCTTTTATATATAGATCTTAAGGTTCTTGAAGCCAGTGTGTATAATTAATGACTGAAGCCTAACAATTCTCAGAATGATGCTCGTGACGACCGCACACGGTCATCAACAGTTACGAAGCGTGTACACAGTCATTAGCTGGTATGTACAAAGATTACATTAAGTTTTTACATAGAGAACGACACCTTATCGCCTCAGGTATGTAATTAAATCGCGTAATAGCAAAAATCCTATTTGGATTTTTGAAATAAATGGAAACTTTTCCACTATTCATTCTAACTTTAAACTTAAACATATTTATGTGTTTGTTAAAAATTCTGTTGGAAGAACACAGTGGATATTGTCAGATTTTTCCTGTCTGGTGGTACATTTGCTAAGTAGCTCTACACTACACCAACTGGCCTTGATTGCTATAATAATAAATTAACAGTTTTGTTGATGACAGTACTACTTAGGAATTGCATTGAGGATGCGATCGTTAAGTAGTGTCCCTAAGAGTGCCTCTTCATTTTACGGCTTTTAAAAAGTTTTTAAAAAGAATACTCTAGGTTATATGCAACAATATAACTAGTTGGTATAACATCTATTCTCAAACAAGATATGTAATAAAAAGTATCTTTAAAAAAAAGTCACGTTGTGTCTCGACCACTTAGGAAGCCATCACGATGTATTCACGTGGATGGTATTACGAGGTGTGACGTGACAAAACTCAGATTTGTATCAGCAGAGAACACTGACACTTGGCGGCATTGAAATAAGAAATGGCTGCCGCTTACAGCGATACTTATTCACACGTGCCGGACGAAGCTGCGATTTTTTCTAAACGTCATATCGCATCGTTCAACTGACACCAAAGGGAAGCAATCCATCAACGTTTTAAACGACAATCTGTTTGTCAATTCTGATTCTCAATAAATCAATTAGACGATTGATTTCTTATCAATTCATCATAAAAGAAATAAAAGACGATGTATGTATGTTCTCTACAAACTTCGAAACGCCTGAACCGACTTCGATGAAATTATCTTTAGACTGACTTAGCGGGTGTTCCTGTGATGTTTGGTAGCGATTGGATCAACATAATTAGTGTTACCCGCGCGTAGCCGGGGGTGGGTCACTAGTATAAGATAAATCAACAATCCTAACTTCGCTTTGTTAAAAATTAATGATTTTGTTCCACAATTTTTGTTCGAACAAACTATTCTTAAATTGTCCTGATGAATACGATCTATTTTCTCCAATTAGGTTAATCGGAACAAAAGCCGCCGAAACAATTAACTGGGACTCGATCAAGTAACCATTATTCTAAATTGGCGAATTACTTTGTTCCGAATTGGATCTAGATAAATTGAAGTGCGATATTTAAACATCGCTTAACTACTTTCATCTAGTTGTAGACATCACATTTAAAAAAACAACGACGTCTCCTTAGCACAAACTGCACTGAAATAGCGTAGCCACATTTTTAATACCGTTGAACCAATTATTGAACACGGAATTATTTACGATCCAATAAACATTTATGCATCATAATATAAAAACTCACTCACTCCTGTAATCCAGAGGGGTAGACAGAGGTTATGGATTTGGGGTAATCCTGGCTCAACTTAATAAAGAAAATTAAGTGCAAATCAATATAATAAATAACAAATCTTGTACATCTTCTCGAGTCCTTTTCGAGGCCTGCTGCGATAAAATAGTAATTGTCCATTTGGTTAAAATTTTATTATTAGGCCCATAGGCCATGCATACAAAAGAAACAACTTATTGTATAAATTTTGTTTTTTGCATAGCTTTTTCCTTGTATACAGCGTTGTTCCAATTAATGTTTGCACCTGTCCATCCATCAATTGTGTGGAGCGCGGCCGGCGCGCTGCGTAACCCGATAGCCAAGTTGTAACACTACGCACAATGAGCTCGCCGGCGTGACGCCGCGGACTCGCGCTGTCCTTGCTTCCCTTGTTCAACGCTCAGGTGTATTGCGTCTTATCTAACTACTTGTTATGTAAGCGACTAAAAGTATATACAATATATTGCTAACTATTGTCCCAGAGTGAGTCATAAAATTATTATTAGAAAATTCGCTTGCTTATTATCAAAAACATCGGCACGGGTCATCAACCGTGCAGTCTATATGTGTATGCCTCAGAAGAGCAATAAGGAAAATGCGCAAGCGCACTTCGGGAAGTCTCCACGTCTCATTAAATAGCGAGTCGGGCGTTTAGACATGTAAACACAGTATTTCGGGCTCGGGCCGACGCCGGACGGCGGACATTTCCTTACTGACCGCAATGAGGGCATGCATGAGTGCTGCTCGATAAATTATTGCCGCGCGTACACGACTCAATAATAACTGGCCGTTTAATGATGTGAGATTGAGCGTTTCAGTTGCGAACTCATGCGCGGCTTGCAGCGGGGCCATTACATACAGGGGTGTATTCAAATCATACGAATAACTGGTAACATGATTAATTAGTTTAGCCATTAGTTTTAGTTTAGCTGTTAGTTTATCCATCATATTATGCTTGTTATAGTTTAGCTGTTAGTTTATCCATCATATTATGCTTGTTATATGTTTAAGGAGCAATTTTCAATTTCTGTAATGATTTTATTTGGAGAAGGGGACAAACAAGAAACTGGTCGCAAAAAGCTAAGTGATCACTGCCGCCCATGAACATCCATAATATCAGAGTAATTGGAGATGCGCTGGTGGCCTTTAAGAAAGGAATACTTTACGTCGTATTGGTTTGGAAATACCGCTGGAGACAGATAATTCCACAAGGCGGTTGTACGAGGCAGAAAGTAACGCAAGAAACACGCAATAGTGGAATGCCAAACATCAAGGTGATTTGGATGAAATTTGGAGCTCTGTCGTGTTGTGTGATGACGAAATTCGGCAGGAATTACCCAAATTATTCTTCGGAACAATACACATGGTAAAGACGGAAAAAATGTAAAGGAACGTCCCTTCGCAATTTAGTGTACTTGTTCTTTAGTTGCTTTTGTCTATCCAGGCAATATCAACGTATATTGATAGTACAGAACTTATATAACGTTCGGTCGCTGTTAAATTAAAACTACACAATCAAATATGTAAATTAAATACGTCTATCCGGGATGTAATGAGTAATGTAATACACTTTTGGAGTGTTACAAGAATGTTATTTCCTTCCGTGATTCCATAGTAGTAATGAATCTGGCATCATTGATGACAATTGCCGGTTATCCGATGCCCTGAGCACGAGGCGCTGTTCATGAGTCAGTTAGTGCGGACCGTTCGCCACGACGGAGGTCGGTGCGCAATTAAATGCCCCATTAAATCAATGCAACTAGACTATTACTTTGCTCATAAGCAATATTGCCTGTTTACTGGATTTTCTAAAATTCTGAACTTTTGTTTTGTTTAATCACTCACGTGTGCGATCGTCAAGTCTCTTATGCTGCCGGTAAAAGAAAACAATGTGATGAAATCAGTACGTCTAAGAAAAAACACGCGACTGGGGAATTACTGGTCATAGAGTTTATACGTTTATGTCTTCTCTAGTTAAGTTGAATTTGATTCTTCTTTCCTATCCCTTACCTACTTCCCCACTTTACTACATAAAATTTGGTTCCCACAAACTTGTCTGCAATCTTCTGAGTTTTTGTATTATTCATTACGAGAAGAAGTAGAAAAATTAAGACTATATTTGTCTCTTACCTTACTCCTCGGGTACATGCTGAGTATGTCGGCCCACCACCTGGCCTCCTCTCTGCTGGTGCCCTTGACGAATGTGACGCGCTCGGGCGCGGTGATGGCCAGGCTGTGCGCGTGCCCCGTCACGCTGTCCGCTTCGCTCACCTCGAGCACCGTCGTCATGTCCACGCTGGCCTGGGGGACTGTGTCAGGCTGGAAATAAAACAAAGCAATCATTATTATGTTATTTTATTACTAAGTTAATTTATTTCCTCATGTAAAATAATCACCATCTCACATGATATTATTATATATAGGTATTATTCTCAGTGTATTTTAAATCTCCAAATAATGCTTATAGGAGATATTGATTTGAGAAAGAGGATGATTTCTGTACCTAAGTTTTTGTTTCATCATCATTTTAATAAGGCTGTGAAAAGTTGTCTTGCCTTTGGCTGGATGTGAACTAGTAACCAAACGTCGGTGATGACAGGCTGTTACTATAAAAAACGAGATTCGTGATTGACACGTTTTAAAGAGTTCGTATTTTACGTAAATTAAGATTGACATAAGGTTTCTTAACCGAGAACATTTGTATGTCACTCATTCGGCAAGCAACAATGTGGCAAGAGCCGCTTGCTACTCGAACCTAGTTAATTAGCTTATTTAAATTTATATTATGTAACAGGTAATTCCTTCTAAACAGAGACCTGTCTATATTTAAAATGCGGAGGAAGTTAAGCGGAGTGGTTATCATGACGCCTCAGTCAGGAGATCAGGCTCAAAAGCATGAATAGATTTATTTTGTGCAGATATTCTTGTCGTGTAGGCAATGTAAATTATGCATCATACTATTAGCAGATAATCTAATGAAGGCATATTACAGTAGTTCAAAAGTACAAAACTAATGGCGCAATAAACCTAGCGAGCCGCTCTCGACGTTAGGGTAATTTTGAGAAATAGTCCGTCTGGAATGTGTTAATTTAGAGTTATGGCCAATGATATTTCCAAGTTGGCGAACGTTTCGAAACCGCAGGCGGTACGCTGCAGACGAATGCGTGCGGTTACTGGTGCCGGCTGGAAATAGCTTCCAGGCCGACTTGACGAACGAGCCCCGGGTCCCGCGCGGTTAGTCAACGTCTCGCTAATACGCCTTGCACAGCCCCGCGAACCCCGCGCCTCCGTAGTTACTCTTAATACTTCACTCTGACACCAGTAATTACTTCAGCCTTCGTTATATGCGATTAAGACTTTATAACCTTGGTAATGTTTAAACTCGACTAGACTGTGTACGTAATTTAATACATTTTTCTAGAGTATTCTTCCATTACCCAAAAATAAGGGTATAAGTACATATAACAATATTGTATGTGTCGCTAGGCAGTATTTCGTCTATTTTTTATTATTTATCCCTATGATTGTTGGGATAAAAATGTAATTTTATTAGCAGTCAGCTGAAGCGAGGTGTGACATCCGAGAGACCTTGAGTCTTTCCGCAAACAAGATCAGAATACAATCTAAGCCGTGACCTTGAGGCCCCGTGCACTTGAACCGCGCCGGCTCCAGTTTCATTGCGGCGGTATAATTTAGCGTTTATCGGCGCGCGCGCCGGTGGTGCTTATCCTAGCGGTATGCAAATGCCACAGTTAGGCGGCGCGGGCCACGGGGCGGGCGCGGTCCCCTGTCCGTAATGATACCACTGACTCTCTCATCACATAAACCACTTTAACGTTCTCGTGATAACTGTACTTCGAATTGAATTCTTGAACCACCAATGCATTTCAAATTAATTGTAAACTTTATATATTTTTTTTTTCAATATTATTTTACAAGGAGAATTAAACAGGTGAAAGCCGAAGAAATTACATTCTGAGGACTGCTCATTCTTGCAATGGAGTTATTAGACTCCGGGTTCTGTAACTGCATGACAAGAGACACGACGAAAGCCACCGGTAACCAAAAAAAAAGTGAAAATAAAACCCGAAGCACACACGGGGCCGGGTCCCAATCGATTTAATCAATTTAAATTAACGAACGCTCCGTCCGAATGTTTAATCAAAATTTATCGATCGACTTTCGACAATGAGACAATTCGGAGATAACGAGATTTATAAAGACTTTCGCTGTCCCCGAAAATGGTCTAATTTGACAACTGGTCGCAAGTAGCTGTAATGTCATACGGCATACTTTCAAGAAAAAATTGAAAATCGAAAGCCATCAGCATACAATGCGCGCAATATGTTAAACATACAATTCTCGATCACATACACCGATTGCGGCGAGCAATGTAGTTGAACATTGCTGCGGAATTACATTTAGACAGTACAATTGGTACGGGGTGCATAATTATTCAGTCCGGAGATTACGCAATGGTTCCCATGGCGTGGTCACTTAAGCGCTATAATTCCGATGTAGCGGGATAAACGTAGATATCAATTCAATGGTAGGAACGGTAGGAATTTCTAACAGTTGTATTCCTATTCCAGAGAGACGCGAGCATGTTAAAAACGAAGTGTTTATGGCCCGGACGATGCTGCTAGCGAAGATTGCGACTCGGAACGCATCCAAACGGTAAAATATTAAAAGTATTTGTTAAAGTCAAAGGCACGTGCATATATAATGGAACGAACATTAATTATATTATAATCTTAAGTATAAAAATAATCTTAATATTATTTGATACTACTCGTTTCCCGCGGCTTCGCACGCATTTTTATCTAGCTCACTAGTAATTCTTGTTATTTGATTTCGGGTATATTAACTAGGAATTATATATAGGTAAATGTCAGAAAGTTGTTATCGGTTGCCATGGTAATGTAACAAAATGTCAAATAGATGTAATTGTCCTGCCGTATGGCAACCTATATTAGGTTTTTACCTATCCCTCGGAACTAAGTTTTGTTCGTTCGATTTCTTCGGGAAGTTTCTTTTTCGGGATAAAAGGTACACCATGTATTCTGTACGTTACGTACGTTTGAGTCCTTAAGGAGTTAAAGCTTTACAAACAAACAAACGCATTTATTATATTAGTTAGTATTATTTCTAGTATAAAACAATAGTCCATTAGTGAGGTACAATTAATGACCTCAAAAGAAAATTGTGATAAGATCGGTATTGGGAAGATTAATTTGTGATTTAACGAATTAAAAGTTGAATATTTATACTTTATGTTTATCATACAATGAATTATGGTGCAGCGATAAGGGAAGGCGTTTCCAGTGTCTCCCGACCGGGCGTCGCTTGGCTATCAGCGGTCAGTGTCGGTGCTAATCATTGTTTATCGCGAGTGGGTTCATGTAAGCTGTTAAATTAAGTATGCAAACTTCTATTTATAACTGTCCGTTTTATGTAACCGTTATGCAGCTACGTTAGTAGTGAGCAGATAGTTTATAGAAGCGATTTGTGGTTTATTTTATTATAGAACAAGATGGCAAATATATCTGGACACTTGATGTTAAGTGACCGCTATCCATAGGCATACACAACTAGCAAATGCGTCGCAGATGCGTTGCCTACATTTGGACAGAGGGGATGGTAAAGAAAAAGGTTATTTCCTTGTCCCATTCATCCCCTCTGTGTCCAATCCTCTTCCTCTTCCCATCTTATCCTTATAAATGGATGGAAAAGGACTGAAATTGGTCCTGCGGCACTTCGCACATCAGACGAAACGCAGATGCTTGCTTCTGCTTCACGACTGTCTTCTGTGAGGTAGTGGCATTTCACCGGTCGAGTTGTTGCGGGCTCTTCCGCTGTTACAGTGGACGTTGCCTACACGAATGTGCGAAAAAGGCAGCAGTTAACATCCTCCTTAACTGAAGCCTAGTGAAGTGGTTTACTACAATAATCTGATGACCGCAATGTCAGTCAAGACTGCAACGACAGAGAAGAAGAAGTGTATGGATCTCGGCAATAGTCGAACGTATTCGAATCTACCACTTCATGTTTCGCAGTCCGTACCCTGAACCATTAGGCTATTAGCGCTTATACCTATTTATTGCCACATCTGTGTTAAATTATTCTCGTATAATTATTTTGTCGACTATCACTTTTGTACATTAAAGTAGGCAATGATAAGCATTACGTAGTACACGGGCGTCTTTCTTTTCCGGAATTTCATTACCTAAACATACATTTAAATGAAATATGTTATTTATTGATATATTATATTGTACTAATAAATAATGTTTATTAATCAGTTGTACAAAAACAGTCTTTATTGAAATTATTCATATATGTATAAAAGTTTTGTCATATGACAACGATCCCGCTCGTTCCTGCACTAAGCGCTCAACCTAAAGACAGTGCGTCAGCGAGGGTTATTCGAACGTTTGCGTATTAGCCGCGTCTCGGGTGCAAACTGTCGTGTTGGGTGCTTGGCGTTAGTTTGTGACCGGGACTAGTAGGAATGGTAATTTTTAAGCAGTTGTCTTTAGTACTCGTTAAATGTAACGTGCGGCTTTAAACGTTAATTATACGGTAATAAAATTTAATTAGGTGGGTGGGTATTGAAGTTTGTTTATTTTTAAATGATTTAAAAGATATAAATAGAGAGTAGATTTTATGCATTGTTTGACCTGAGCTGCTGGTATTATTATGGTATAGAACATTGTGACAATAGGTTGTATACACCGAATGACTACAGTGTTGATTTTTAAAGAACCCTACCAACTTTAATATAATGTTTGAACACTTACCTATTGCCTAGTAATGTGATGTTGTAGGTATAATAGTAGTCAGAACAGACATGTTTTTGTTTTCTCAACTCAAATGACACAAATTTCTGCATTTCTTTATACATATAATTAATTTCTCGTAGCCTTGTAACGGAAGAATCTAAAACTATACGGCTGCTTACGCGATGAACCTCCGCAACATACAAATCTATAGAAATACTGCAATCAATATATATATATCTAAATTAAATATCGTACATACGATTTTCTGATTGTTGAAATCGTATTTTACCTACATCGACAGACTTAATAAGGCGTCTAATTATGTCCGCTTTGAACCCGTTACCCAGCTCGGGGACAGACGACGCCCACGGCAAAGTATCCCCGAGTTATGGGGCGAGCGCATGCATCGCGCCTTCAAGATAGAGGTCACTAAGACAGGGTGCTAGTGGGGTGCGTGCATCCCCATAGTAAAATCTTAAGGAATTACTGGTTGTCAGCTGTCTTTCATTAAAATAGTGACTTACAACAGGCAAGACATTTTTTTTTAAAACGGAATATTGAATTTGCTTCATCTAACTTACAAAGAAAGTTCGGTTATAATTTTGGCAGCCCCGACACATTTTTCTTACTTCTCCACAATAATATTGTATAAGCTGGTCAAATGTCATCAATCTAACTTACAACTTTAACTGTACAAATTTGAAAACTGTTGGGCAGTTATTTGTTAAGTCGTTGATATTTGCCTCATCTCAAGTTCTTTACGTACTTTGCCTAACTATTTAAGCATAATTTTATATTAGGTAGTATTTGGTATACACAATATCTGATACAGAGTTGCAACAACCGTGACCTAGAATCGGTAATTGTCTAACCCATTGTGGAGATGGCTGTGCCTACGCTACGTAGCCCAAGCGGCTGGGTTATCTCTGCGGCAGCATCGTAGCTGAAGGTCGCCCCGGCTGCGGGCCGCGCGTGATCAGAGGTGTTTCAGTGGAATTCCCCGTCAATTGCGTCACAACGCACACTAATATGTATTGCCAGTTCTGGAAATCCGACCAGTGGCGGAATTTTATCGAAATGTGCAATTATTACTTGAGGAAAGAATTTGCTTTGTAAATACCCTACACGTCACTGAGTGGTGTTAAACGACAGCGGAACGAAAGCGGGAAACGCTCGGCAACTAGTCAAATTTTAAACCTTAATGGACACTCTTTTGTCTATTATTTTTATTGGAACCGAACTAGTAAACGGTTTATCTCGTATAAGCGATAAGCTACCCATAAACATTGACAACAATCAAGACTCATGTACAGGAAAGAGATGGGGCGTAATGAAAAAAGTTTGGGAACACACTTTTGAAGTAAAATAACAATTATGTATGTTCCTTTTTGTTTGGATAATTTATTAAGAAGGTTAACAGCAATGAGGTTTACTGATCCGCGATAATAAGTTGCCGTGGCGACGTCTGCTGGTGTCGGGCCATTTGCGCGCGTTCTCAACACTTACGCAGGGTTGCCACTAACATATAAATCACCTCTCAAGTATTTTATGACAACAAGGGTACACGTTTACGTCTTCTCTAATTTGCATCTTCAAATTTAACAAGGGGTAAGTCAGTGATAAAATAACATATTATACAAAGTATAAATATTTCTTGATTTATAATTGTATGATACTAAATTTTTCTATACTATATTATATTATAAAGAGGAAAATTTTGATTGTTTGTTTGTTTGCATTGAATAGGCTCCGAAACTACTGAACGGATTAGAAAAATTCTTTCAATGTTGGGAAGCTACACCATCCCCGAGTGACATAGTCTATATTATAGTATCAAAAAATTTAAGGATCCTTTTACTAAAGCTCCAAAAATGTAACCCAAGGTGTAAAAAAATTAAGTTAGGTCACTATATGTAATTTCGCCCAATTTAAAAGATAGGCTAGTTTTGTTTTCTTTATTTTAGTGCTTCCTGTGCGAAAACGGGGCGGATTGTTAGTTTTAAATAAATATATAAAGCGTTCATAAAGCACGGAACCCTAAGAGTATATTAAAATGTAGCAATCCGAGACTTCAAAACATATATTAGCCCTAAAGAGCAGGCTTGCTTGTGTCGGCAATCGTTAGCGGCGTATGTGGAACGCATTACCACACGCTACGGCGTTACTCGTACGACTATATTTCGTGCGACACGCTGATAGCCCCCCGACGTCAGCTTATGCCAGTATTAACTTTTCTCAAGCCGATATTTATTTGCCTCGTTTATTATGCGGTTGTGTTGAATGAAGTTTAATACTACATGTTATGGGATAAAAGAAAAAGTATTTGGAATTTAAATTTTTATGTATTCAAAATATTTTTAAGTTCCAGCAAGGTAACTTTATCCTCATAAATATAAAGAACTCGGAATCAGAGGACGACTTAGTTTTCCGGGTATTCTTTACTACCTGTACCTCGTTACATGGTGTTCTAACTTCCCATAACAAACCAACATTGTAAAGAACGTTATATTTTTATTCCCCTGTATACCGATCTTATCTACTTACACATTTCGGTCGGTTTAAATTCGGTACAACCCTGTCGGTGCGATAAGCGGAACAATTACTTTCTTTTTTTTCCGATAAATAAATATGTACACACGTGATTCTTTCATTGGTACATGAGCTTATAAGTGTCCTTTTACGATTTTTATTGCTTTCGAAAACGTTTCTTCGGTATCCAATATGTTATATGGAAATCTGGTTAACAGTTACGTTTTTATTTATTAATCTTTTTTTATTTTTTAACTTAACTTTTTTTAACTTTTAACTTAATTTACATCACAAAAAGTGATTCCATATTATGTTATATCAAAGCAATGTGCAAAAAGATAAAAAATAAGTGATAAAATTCGAAAATCATTTATTTCTATAGATTTTTTTGACCACAAACCTTTGCGGCGAGCGTCTTTGGAACACCGTACCAAAGTTTTATCACAAACCGCTTAATAGTTTAGGAACGCACAGAGGACAAACAAACGTAGGTACAAACATTGATTTTTATATAGATAGATAGATAGATTCACACCACTCCATAATATTGTAAGCTTGTTACATAAAACAAATATTAAGAATGAAGCCATGGTCTACTTAAGAAACGATTGTAAATAAATCAAATATATATGTAATATTCATAAAGATTGCATTTCAAACAAATGAGACAGATGATGGAACATTATGTTTGTTTTATATTGACATTTTATGCAATTATTTGTATGTTATTATGTGGGAAGTGATACACTACTTATTTAACGCAATACTTTAAATTTGAATGTAAAATATGCGAACCATTTTAACTTAAAATATAAACAATAAAATAAATTCAGTGATGTCTACTTTCCAGCCCCCCTCCCCCCCAGACAAAGTAACATTCGCTTAGGGATATCGCTAGTAGAAAAGTCAATAATGTATGGAAATGATAAGCTTTCGAAATGTCACGTGGTCTATTGTTACAAAAGCATTGGAATGTGGCACATTTTGACAAGCGATATCGCTAGCTAGCGATTGTATATCAATAACAAAGTTCGTTATAGAATCGATTCGGAGCGAATGTACTGTCTAGGGCCTCAGTTCTGTTGACGAAGTAATCCTTTACGATGAAAGTCGCATGGTTACCAATTCATTAGGTGAAATACATAAGACCTGTTTACTCAATTTGCCAATTTTGTTTAGAAATAAGTATGCAACATAACATATATTTATACACTTTACATAATGTAACTTTCACTATGGATTAAGCGATTTGAGAAGCGTGAAACTGAGATAAATCAAAGCTGTCCGGCGCCCGCGCAGCTATCAACGTCCATATATTATACGAATCGATTATAAAAGAGGATTTAATTAATCGAATTTCGATTTCGCATTCGCCAATTAAAATATCTAACTAACGAGACACCATTTAAAGAATCTGTTCGTGTTGTCTTTAGTTGGTTGACTTTTAGGTATTTGTCAAGACAAGGCGAAGAACATAGTACAAAAATATAATATATTTAATTATTAACATGAGTAAACTTTATATCGTAGCTAGCGATCCGACCCGGCTTCGCACGTATAGTTTCTCCATTGAAACTTTCATCCCCTACTTTACATCTTCAGGGAATGAATTTAGAAAAATTCCT
>JWHW01029197.1:266597-294967 GCA_000931545.1 Papilio glaucus | reverse complement strand
TTGATCGCATTACGCGTCGATAGTTGTCTCGGCCCTTAACTAAGACGCGTAAGTACGTTCCAATAGATTTATGTATTTTGACTGGGCTCAATTTGTGTTACATATTTCGTTATTGGATCGACAGACAGACAAGCAGACTGTTAAGTACAACTGTACATTAGTTGTACTTTTAATAAATAATATTTTAGATTAGTGAAATGCATTTTGAAATCAATTTTCGTATATTTCTGGAATAAAGCGACAAATGTATTTCAGAATTTTTCTAGCAAAAGATATTAACGACCTCAAGTTGCCGAATAATATCACCGAGTTTACATTATACCATTACCAAGTTTAAATCAAATAAGTTACGTATAAGAATTCGAACCTCGACCGTCATATTTTCACTGTATAACCAGTGAACGCAAATAAAACATGGAAGCATTCCTATCGCTTCAAAATGCTACATATAAAGAAAACTGTACCGTGGTCGTTGGGGTTTATAAACTGTACCGGGATTTTAGTTCTTCATGAGGGAGTGGTGTGGATATTGAGCGGAGTTTTCTTTGACAGCTGTTGCGGCCCAGCAGATTGTCACATGTGATCACGTACCAATACCGTGATCACTATGTGCTGCTTAGCCAATTAGCGACGCGCATTGACAACGGAGCCAATCACTAATGTGCGATGGTATTAAAGAACAAACTAGCTGGTTAGAGAAAACAAACAAGCCGTTTATTGAAGAGAATTTTCTTCTAGAAATTTTCATGTTCAGTTCACAGCTAAAAGCTCTTTTCAATATTTGTCGCCGCATAAAATAACCCATTACATGTACGTTCAAATTACTTAGTAGATGAGCGACACGTGTAAGGCATTTCCTTGTCGCGGGTCACGAGTATCGCGCCCCGGCCGCTCATCTGTTTGTTGACAAGATAGGCGTCAACATCGTCACCTTACCCGCTGCGTGACTCTAATTAACCTTTTTATATCGCGCAGAGGTTACTGAGATACAACGCAAGCATTTATAGCGACATATTATAAATTATGTTTTAACAATTTTATACATTTTTGCTACACTCTAGCAGAATTAATCTGTGGTAGTTCAGTGGGTAGGCGTCTTATTTTTTTTGTGTAATAGTTAGATGTTCAATAGTTAGGCCACAGAATTGTTAAAATATACATGACTAACTGTACCACGTGGTTTTACCCGCAGATTGCTTATTAAAAAAAAATGGAGTACTTCAGAACATCGATCGACCACGCTCGCTCCATCTCGCTTAGATTTCCTTGATTTTTAACTCGGCTCCTAAGAGTCACACAGTGATGTTAAATAGCCCATAACCTTTCTTACTAATTGTGTTGTCAGACGTAAAAATATATTTTAAATCCGATTGGTAGTTCATGCGGTTAGCGCGTTCAAAGAACAAACTCTTTAGGTTTATCATTAGTATAGATAAGGATGTAGGCCGCCTAGATTCACATATCGGGTTACAAGTTTACAATCTGTAAGAAGTGTTGTCGCACCATTAGATTAATCTCACAAACTCCAGTCGCGTCTTATCTTAAAACGAAATACCCACCTCCCCTACTGACCCTAAGTCACTGGAGCTGGTTGAGATTTGAACCCAAACGCTTTTAGTGAGACCACACGTGCGACGATAAGTTATCGGACACGAAGCGCGTGCATTACCGTGCGCGGATTAGCGACAAAGCCCCTCTATAAATCTTACTTTACCGGTTTTTAGAGAGTATCTTAAAGTGTTCTGTTTTAGTTTAACGGTTAGTGTCAATGAATTTTAAATTTTTGGCCTTAATAAACCGAGACATAGGATCAAATTCCGATCAGCAGAGACTCGTCAGTATATGTTACGTCCGACGCTCCGAACGTAAATTGGCTTAAATTCTAGTAACAACACTATTTTTAAATTAACTTGGCATAAGCTAAATTATCTTCCTGACGCCTTAAAATTCTAATATGTCTGTCTTGTAACCTAGATTTAACTAGATTATTCTATTTTTGATTATGGGAAAAGGAAAAGATACAGGTGATTTTTGTTTTAGGTTTTTATTATGCTGTATACATCAATATGGAATTAATTATTTCGTAAAACACAACAACAACGGCCAAACATTAGTAGATTATCGAAATAATTTACTGATATTCCGTATAACCATTTCTAGTGGTTACCGACAATAGTCGAACCCACGACCTCATGTACAATAGTCCGAACACTTAACCATTAGGCTACTGGCCCTTAACGGTATTGTAGCGAAGAATTTCGTATTAAAATGTTTGTCGGAGACATCCGTCACGACGTAACCTCCTTCCCATGTGCTATGCAGATGAACCCGCGTCTACAAGCCGGTGGACTGTCGGTAGTCGCCGCCAGCGCTAATGATTGGCGCAGTGTGGTCCAAGAATATGCGCTTAGCGGTTGAATACGAAAGAATATGTTTGTCATTTACTGAAGCTAACTATTTTTATCGAAGCTAGACACGGTTATCTGAATTAACCGTTCTAATTAGGTCCCGATTATTTGGTTTGTATACTATTAACGGAATGATTGGAGAATTTGGCCTTGTCCTAAGTCTTCTTCTCCCTGCTCTTCCCACTTTTTATGTAAGGTCGTCACAGCACGACCTTAGTCCATGTAACTTGAGTATAGTTATTTTACGGGCGGACGACTGACTGACGCCAACGCTCCTAGGGTATGTATATGAAATATTAGTAGATTATCGAAATAATTTACTAACATTCCTTTAACCATTCCCAAACAAACTTAAACTTGGTTGGAAATCGTTCAAGACAATATTCGAATGGCAGATTCGAACCCACGACCATGTTGTGCATGTTGCGCGGTCCTTGCCCTTCACCATTAGAGCATTGGCGCTTGTATTAGACAATGCAAATAGCATTATCATCATGATCAACCTATGTCACTCCACTGTTGTACTTAGATTTTTCCATACGCTTTTTTTTCGCCCGACATTAGTATAAGGAAAGGTATGTGATAAATAAATCGGTTGTCGCTTACAACTCGGTCCCCCAGCCAAAAGGACGGTGCGGTGGTCCAGGGCGCGAGCGCCGCCTTCCGTCGTTGCGCCGGCGATGTTTTGGAGCGAATGCCGAAGCAAATCACCATTCATTACACACTGCATTGCTTTGCTGAACACACGGCGTGCGCTATTTCCCTTCCAGGCCTTCGCCTGGACAATTGTTGGAAATTGGAAAATTACAGCACCTTCCAGAATGATTTCGCCTCATTATATCGACTTAGCGATGCTCGATTGAATAACTTCAGATTAATTTATTTAATTATTTATAAAATACACTACGCCTGCGATTTTTTTCTTAGTACCTTTAATTTGTGGATGCATAAATTACATATATTAACGAAATTATTTCTTTCGTGAGCCATTATTAAATACATTATTGAAACTGATACACTCACGTTTAATCGGTGTAAGTTTCGACCAGTTTCGGACCTATCGGAGGTCCGTCATCAGGCAGAGTGGATCGCCGTCTTGCCCCGTCTCGTACTGAAGTACTTACGATAGGTCCGAAACTAGTCCGTACCTACACCGATTGAACGTGAGTGTAGTTATCTGCGATCACTCTATTAGGTCCGTCATAAATGGTATCACTGCAAGCTGCATATTTCTGTGGACACATATTTATATGTTTTGGATATAAAATATAAGTTAATGGTTATCGTATCTTTTTACTTCATCCTTTCGCTGGCTAAGTTCTATAACTGTACAAATGTCAATGCAATGAGATCCCAACAACTAAAGTTAGAGCAGCAGAGTTGAACTCAATACGTATAATAGTTTCGCAGGTTCTGCCTAATAAACGATTGAGGCGTCTGTATGAGTTTGTCATGCATTTGTGTTAATACACCCATGTACTATTGTTCGGAATGCCAGGGATGCAGGCCAGCGGGTCAAGGTTTGTAAACTGAGCAACTAAGCATGGCGTGTCGTGATCGAGCGCTAAAGGGCTCTTGTTCCATTGTCTAGCTGCGCTCTTCGCATCTGTGCCGCTGATTTAGTTCATAGGCCCATTAAAGTAAGATATGTTAAGTAAATTGCGTGTTTGTTATCTTTTTCACGATTGTTGCCAACCCTAATTTAAGGTGTTAGAACAAAATATTATAAATCTATTCCTAAGAGAGGTGTTATTAAACATCATCGTACTTTCCAATTTAATTAAATTATCTCTAAACATTAATTGCTTATAAAGTATAAGTTATAGCGTAATTTTAAAATAACATATAAATTGTTACGAGTAATTGCCACGTATCTCGCGGAAATGCAAACAGTGCGGACGACCGCACGCTGTCCGGCGGCCGGCGATCACTTCGCAACGGGAAGACGTTCGTTAGCCGCACGTCATAATTTACACTATGTAATATTTCTCTTATTAAGCTTTATAACCTTCTATCACACTGTGTAAATGGAAAAGACGTTTTCACAGAAATCAGGGTTGTCACAATCTTACTTTGCATATTTGAAAATATTATTTTTTACGTAGCGTTTATCTTTTTTAATTTATTAATTTATAAACTAATTTATCTTTATTGGTGTAAACACTACGCTGCATTTCCTTAAATGTTTCGTAGTCCTATGTATTGTCGCAATAGAGTAACGAGTACATTATGTAACAAACGAGATGCAAGGTCTCATATGTGTTATTTTGATGTAATACTATGTATAACGAAGTACAGCATATAGTGACATATATGCAAGGAACACACATTTTTTAAATCCAAAATGCTTGCAGCAGCGTTATGTTTAAGCCACATTATGGAGCACTAAGCCAAGTAGACTAATAAAGTTAGTGTTAACCCTGATCTTAACAGAACTATAACTGTCCTTTTAACGGTCCCACGCGGGGAGCCGATTACAGCCACTATCGTTCCGGTCCGAACGAATGATTGAATGATTACCACCACTATCGTTACGGCTCAAAGAACGAGTGAATGACTCGATACGGTACCGGGCAGGCACGGTGGGCTTGCGTAAATTTAGTTGTGCTCGAAAACGATCGGGTTGGTCAATATTGTACGTATTAGATTTTGCGGTTGTAGGGTTGGGTTACCGGCATTCCGGGCGCGCTGTGCTTATTGGGCGTGTTGTAAAAAAATGCAAATAGCGTTTATACTGGTCGTATTGCTAAATACTTCATGTTTCTGTCCACACATCATGCAAATTGTTGATATATAAAGGATATTAGTGCAAAAATCGCGTTCACTTGGGATTATTGATCTTGTATTCGGTGTTTAAACCAATGTGTTGGTTACGCTTGAAGTTAAATACCTTGGAAATTGAATAAGTTATGTGATCTTTTATTAATGGTGTCGATATTTCAGGTCACTAGGGAACTGGATTCGGTCAAATTGTTCGGCTAATTGATATCTAATTTGCTTAGTTAATAGTAAGCGTGTTTTACGATCTTGGGTCAGTGTATTGCCCGTGTTCTGATAATTTACGATAATTTCCTTGTGATGGTAGTAGTAAGACCATTAAACGGATTCTTAGAATAATGTGTCATTTCATACATTAAATTTTAGGGTTGGCCATAACGTCGTTATTTATGATGCAATTAAATATAAAATCGGTTAAGCAGTACTTGAGATTTTAAGAAAAGTACAGTTCACACATTAATATAAGATATCATTATTTAATTAAGGCTAACAGCGGCTCTATTGGTCACAGATATATATCGGAATATGTTTTAGGATTGTCGATGGAGGTTCATTTTGTGATATACTAAGACTGACCGTAATACCTACAGTCAGTCTTAGTATAAATACGATCCATCTATTTCATCAGCGTCAATAAATTATCAAAACATATAAAAATGTTTAGACATATATTTGAGATATGGCGCTGTCCGGATGGACTTGTGCAACCTGCTCACCTCGCCGCTGTCACCCAGTTAACGCGAATTGCAAAACTTCCCGGGCCTACGCGAGCACCAAGAGAAAAATTCACACGTTGCGTTACACGCAGTTTCACTTACATATTTAATTTTGTTGATGGTGTCCGACCTCGGTTTAAATTGCACTTAGAAACGAACTATAATAAAATATTTATTTTTAAGTAAAAAAAGTCATAAGCATTCAATCAATTAAGTTATAAATATGTCTCCAGAAAAGGAACATCTTGATAGTTTGTTTAGTAGTTGTTCATTTTTTCAACATTCGTTATGCAAGTACGTTATGTAATGTCGAAAACTGATCAATTGGCAAATAGACACAAATCGACCATCCGATTAATAACTTAAGATTAATTTATTTAATAGACGGTTTATTAATTGCGGTGACCTTTCGCAAGGCGCGCGATACATAAATCTCGTTCAGTATTGGCGAGAGGAGCCGGAAGCGCGCAGGTGAATCGCGATGGTGCGCGCGCGCATCGCTCGCGTTGCGCAACCCGACCGCATTCCGTCGACTAACGCCGTCGCTGGCGGACGTCTATTTTGTTTGGTAATTCGATAAGAATGATTTAGTGGTGCTTTGATTAGAGACGTTATTTATTAAACTGTAGATCAATATTTTATGGTAATTTAATTATAAATATAAGCTAGCTAGAACCTATTATTTAAAAACAGTTATTGTTCTAATTAACTAAATACAGAGATGTTAAAAATTTAATTAATAATTTTTAAAACTTTTATTTCTTATTTAAAATTAACCTTCAAGGTAGGTAGGCCTCTCACAAGTTGGACCAACGATCTAATCAAAGTTGCGAGAAACCGCTGGATGAGGATTGAGGACCGATTTCGAGGACGATAAATGGGGAAGGTTTACGTCCAGGAGTGGACAACTGTCAACTGAAAGGAAGAAAGGCAGGAAACCCTCAGGACCTTATTACTCAATAGGGCCCCAGAACACAAGAAAAAACGTATTGTATTAGAAAATATAATGGTTTTAAAAGCACCCGTTGTCAGAAACTAGGATCATCAAATTTGTAATTGTATCACTCTCCATTCTAATTAGTGAATGTAACACTATATTAATAAAGTTCAAAATTAAAAAGAACAACCTAGATACTAAATCAATCTGAGTCATTAAACATTTGAAACCATACTGACGGTTTGCGAAGTGGGCGACGGGGCGTATACCAATGCAATATTGTGTTTAATTGCACGACAATTATAAACAAGTCATTTACCGATCGGCCACTTCCCACACTAAGCGGCGAGAACTGTGTAATAGAAGTAACCCGCCCCTTAATTACAGTGTATGATTTCTAGAGGCATTTGAAATATTCGCTCGAGGGCTGAACCGTAAAGGGCAGTCGCGCGTTTTGGTTTGAACAGAGATTAGTAAATATCAGTCTTCTAAGTGGAGACACTTATCGTACAAAATTTCTAGTTACGAGGATTGAGCGTGGTAAGAATACTTTGAGAAATGTAAGAATTTTTATCCTGAAAAGTATTCTTTATTAGTGATGTCATAAATAATATAGAACTCGTTATTGCATAAACAAAATTTTAAGCAAAATCAAAACCGACTTCAAAAAAAGTATATTCAAAAATAACAAATGCACTTAAAAGTATAAAATAATTTTACGTAATTAAACATAAGAATCAATTCTTAAATTATTTTTGGAGTCGGTGTCACCTGTTTCGTTGCGATGGTGTTTGGTAGCGATCGGATCAACATATTTAGTACCCAGGCAAAGCCGGGACGGGTCACTAGTATAGTATAAAGTTCATTCGTAAAATGTTTTCTTAAGGCATCCTTGTATATTGGTATTTCCTTAGCTGACGCTGACACCGACTCCGACAGAGTTTGTGGTGTTGTACTGCAACATTTAACGTGACTTTGTGGTGTGGTACTAGTTTAGTTTTGGTTTAAGTGTACATAGTATTGACTAGTAATTAATCTTATTGTGTTGGTGACGCACCATCTGCGTTTGCAACGTTGCGGAAAGACGTTGCGGATCACTACGGTCGCTGAGCTGCACGCGTAAGGCTTCCCTATTATGTAATCCTATTCCGCCCTAGTTAGGCTTCGGCGCGTTTGATGTTCACGTTGGCAATTCTCCCGTATATTATTGGTGAGTGAATCGAGACGCCAATAAAGTTGTGATAGCGAACTGGAGAACTGTGCCCGCACAGGCCGACGTGGAATAAATTGCTTGACCAAGCCAAGGCCCACAAAGGGCTGTAGAGCTAGAAGAAGATAGTGATTATTTGGTGAGATTTTGGATGTCAAAGGGTCAATTTTTTTCTCGAAAATTAGAAATGTTTCTTTCTTTTGAAATCGAGCTATACAAATTTTAATAAGACCCGCATACGATTTTACCAGTAAAAAAGAAATCCTAACCTTAGTTTTGACATCTGTCAAATGAAATATTTAACTTGTCTCACATCGCCGTGTGTTTGCTAGCTAACTAGCTCGTTTGAATTCTCACTGGTTTATAATTATATGTATTTTTAGATTAACACCCTCCACCACGAAGTCAACACGAACCAAACTTATACCATTTAAATTGCTACAGTAGACGTTTCTGTCAGCTCGAGTAATTCATAGCTTTTGGAAAGCGTACACTGACCTGTAATTGGGTTTGTAATTTAAAAACAAATGACATTAATAAAACGACACGATAAACATTGCGTAATAATTAATTAAGGAAATCTTAACCGCAATATAATCGGGCAATTATTTTTAATTACAGAACAGGTCGGACCAGAAGCCGGCGAGAGCTCCCTACAAATATCAGTGTTTAAGAATACATAAGTGTCTTACAAGCTGAGACTTCCGGCTTTCGTCTGCAATCCGCCAATACGAAGCTCTATTTACTCAGTAAACTTCGTTTGCATATCAATTTATGTTTTTTGTGCTGTGGAATAAATGGATTAAAGAAGAAATAGACGGATTTAATTCCCAACTAACTAACATCACAAAACTTATAAAATCTAAAAGAATACAAAAAATGCAAAAGAGTCATGCCTGAAGTAAGACATTAGGAATACTCTTACTTCTACTTGAAATGTTACGAATTTAGGGGATTTTTAAAGCAAATGTTATAACAAATTAACGAGTTGTATGTATGTATGCGTTGCCTACTTACAATGGACAGAAGAGTGGACAAACAGAAAAAATGATATTTCCTTTTTGTGGTATTTCACCGGTCGCGGCGCCCATTTGTGCAACTACATGAGAATCGCATGGACGGGACAGTGTTTTACTTAATGAAAACCTGGTCTTAACCTGTGGCATGATACAATGCATACAATATTTATTCAATGATACCAAAGAATATGGAAAATCAAAAATAATTCTATTCTTGCTCATAAGTCTAATTAGATCTTTTGTTCTCTTTTCCTTTCTAGCATTGATTAACAATTTTCATTATTGTCTAACTAGACCAGCCTAAAATCTTAGGACTTATTAACAATGATTTATCTCTATTATAATAATCAATGTGAACAATTTAATAAAAAAACTAGCTGGCCCGGCAAACTCCGTTCCGCCCTATAATTAACAGATGGTTCACTATTTTGGCCATAATGGCTTACACATACATTACAATATCTTCATAAATTATAACTTATATGTTATTCTGATGTATAAGCGATATTATTGTTAAGATTCATTTAAATCCATTCAGTACTTTTTGCTTGAAAGTATAACAAATCCATACATACAAACTTTGTATATATGGATGTTTGTTTAGTATGATTAAATGCAATAAACAAAAAAGAAAGTATGAATAACGAAACATAAAAAGTGAAATAAGTCGCAAAGAACAAAAATATCAAAGCTACTTTATCTCGCAGCAACAATTTAAAACCAGACGCGACTCTTATAGTAAATTGATCAAAAAATAACAACATTAAGGGAGAGAACAGGTGAAAAAGCAGCAATTTGTTAAGAAGATCCGATAAAGGTCGAATGCCGAGGTGGCGATTAAAATAGTTAATAGTGTAATCACTTTAGTAATAAGTCACGGTAATAATTTAATTCTCGTTCAGTTTTAAAATTCTCAGCGAACCGCTGATGGAATTCTCTCATTTGGTCATTTACGCATCTGCGGTGATTTACGCCAAGAACTTCAGACGCGAGCGAGCGATTCGAGAATTAAATGGGGCAATTTAAAAGTTAATTTATTATGGCGTTGAATTTAAATGATTAACAACAAATGTCTGAAAGTGATAATTATATTTTTTTCGAACGCACTGCTACGATTAAGGTTTATTAGTTAATTATATTATAGGAAAATAAGGAATGTTTCGCTTTTAATATTTTGTATGAAGTTTGACAGTTGGGTACACCCAACAGTAGCGACATCTGAAGTGAAATTCCCATTAAAAAATTACCTAAGAGGATTCAACCGTGACGATATTTTCTGGTCGTGACCAGTTCATGTATTAAGTGTGTTTTTGTGTGCAATTCATTAAAATTGTAATAAGGTTTTAAAACAGTATCGTTGTATTATGAGACATCAAAAGAACAACATTAAAAGTTATTGAAATTCCGCGTCGTGCAATATCGAGGGCCGCAAGGACAGCTATCGCGTTTTAGCCATGCGGAAGATAATATAGGCAGAGCTTTCAAAGTCTAGCGGCGCCCACTCGTCCTGTTTTGCATGGCAGTGTTCCGCGTCGCTCATTAGCTCTCACATTAATTTACGGGGCAGGTTTGCGTATGCATAGACTGTCGTGTCCCCGATGACGAAGGACCGGAGGAGTAGGGCTGCCCACAGGATCACACAAAAGGGATACCAAGGTTAAAGATGATAATAATTGATCAATATTATTAGGTGCGGTTTACATTTGACCACGCCGATGACGGGTCTCAACAATACATTGATTATAGTGCGATAAAAGGTTGACAGTTGTTACAACGTTGTACATAAAGGATGTTCTAGAATGATAACAAACATTTTTTTATACATACATCGTGGGAAAGATATTGTACCATAAATATCAAGTAATGTCAATTTTGTCGATGTAATTGGCTTGTAGCATTTTGTCAACCCTACGCTAGAGGTTCGTCGGCTGGATAAGCCGCGTTTAACTGTAAAGCACTGATTACTAACACGTTTAAAGAATGTCGTACATGGGAATCACATTATCGCCATTCGTAGCCTAGGCCTGGGGCGAGCTGATCTTGGCCATGTCAACTGGCGGCGACCGAGAATAGTGACAGAGGACACTAAGCCGTCGAGATTAACATAGGACTCTCAGGACGAATAAGTTAGATCGAATAAAATGTTAGAAGAAAAATGGTAACCGGAATTTAGTTGGAAATTTAACCAAAGACGCAACTATTAACTTATTTAATCGATAATGCTTGGAAAAGTATGTCCTATTTGTGTTCAACAGCGCACTCTAGAGGACTGGTACTTCATCGAAAGAGACAATTAATACACACGTAAGCTTTTATTAAAATGATAAAGCTTTAGTATAATTTAATAATATAAAAAGGGGGCAAATGAGCAAGCGGATCATCTGATGTTAATTGACCGCTACCGCAACAAGTGAGTCGCAAATGCATTGCCTACCTTTAGACAAGAGGCAAGAGACAGAAAATAGGATAATTCCTTTGTCTATTCATCCCCTCTCTGTCCAATCCTCTTCCCCTACCCATGCTTTAGGAAAGGATGAGAAACGGTCTTCCCTTTCCCATCCTTAAAATATAACCGAACGTTAAGATTTAAATGATGATGGGAAAACAAAAAATGATATAATTAAAATTGATAAAATATGTGATTTATGGAGTTGGAAGTATCTGTTAAAGTGACACAGACAGATAAGGCCGCGGCATATGGTGTAGTTGATAAGGCAAAGCATCCCGTCACAGTTCTGGGCTGACTCCATTAGCCGAGCCTCCACAAAGTAGTCTACGCCTTGATAGTGCGCCGAGCGTGCGCCAATCCTAACATTCATCTTCGTTTATTTGACATCTCTTGATAGATAGCGCATTTGTTTGAATGAAACAATTTTATTGCTCGCATCACTCCATAGAGTTTATGTTTCTGAACGAATGACAGAAACTATAAGAGGAATCAATATGTCTACCCATATTTACATTATGTGTATCTATGATGATTCTAAAAAAGTTATTAACAGTTTACTTAGAGCATTAAAAGTTAAAAAAGCTCTCTGGAATAAATACTAATTAATACCAAATATTTTCCTTGAGTTGCTCCGAGCCCTGGTACTTCAAAACAAAAACATACAATGCTGATATAAATCATAGATAAACACACACAAGAACGTTTATCAAGAGCAATGTTCCAACAAATCAACTTAAAGCACCAAATCAACTGCAGCAGTACAAATACACAGACGGACACGCCCTTAATTCCCAATTATACAGCTCGCAACAGACAAGCGAAAGCCTTTCACTCCTTACGATGTAAATGCTCAGTATTCATGAATTTATATTCGTATGAACGGAGGTCCAATTCGCTGCGACAGAAACTGGGTGGGCATTGATGAGGGCAGCGTCGTTGTCGATTAGAGATGAATGCTGTCCTACCCTACATGGTGACCGCTGTTAGATAAATCATTAACTCGATCTGATTATCCTACGACCTACAAACATTTAAATCATTGTCAATTGAAAGCGCACTCGACCAATCGACGATCAAAGTAAAATACAGGCAATCAAAATAAGGACAAAACAAATCCTTGTGTCTAACATTAAAATTTAAAATGAAAAAAAGTCGTAACTGTTCCAAATTCAAATAAACATGTTGCTGACGCATGTTGTCCACGCGAATCTATAAGATTTTCCCCTACCAAATATCGTCTAACGCGGCTGAAGACGTTTTTACTCCAATAACGAGCAAGACGCGTTGGCGTCAGGCAGGCCAGTAGTACAAACGGTAGCCAAAACCTACAATCATACTGTGCCGACCCCACATGAGTGGGAAAAGGGCAGGGAGATGATGATAATGAACGAGCAAGACGCATCACATTATAATACTACTATCAAAAGTAATGTATGTTCTGCACGGATTTTAACGGAGGCTAATGGCCATAGTTAATGTGAACTTTTCTTTATTAATTCAATTACACAAGAAAATCGAAGATTTTGTTAATACAATCCTATTTAGTATTAGAAAGATCTAATTACTGAATCCTATATTAAAAAAAAAACTTGTCTTACTATAAAATTACGATTTTAAAATACATGTTTAATACCTGATGACACATATTTTCTTCGCATGTTTTGATTTGTATGAAGCGAAAGAAGTATTTATTTGTTTTGTTTTCACGAATGCGTATTGGTATGCAGGACTGTTATCAACAGTTTGGACAGTTTATAAACATAAAAAGATTTTTTATTAATAAATTAAAAACAATTTAAAGTTAAATAGGTATCGACGAAGCTTTCCACCGCCACCCGCGCCGCTTTCAAATCTTTTTGCCGCTCGCTCGGCGCACTTTGACGCTATATACGGCGTGTATAAAAATTCATGTTCGAGTTACTATGCAATGAATATTTATAAGTGCATTGCAAAATGTGAAAGATTTGATACTGATAAGCGAAGGTGGTAACTGAGCTCGGCAGCGAGTAAGGCGATTCATGTTTTTGCCGAGATTGAACGTTGGCAGTTGATAATATTCGAACACGCTGTATATGAGAAAAATGGAGAAGTATTTTTGAGGGCATATAGTATTAATAATTCATAACTTGACACCTTCTTTAGACAAGTCTTTTTATTTAATTGTAACCCAAATATTTTAAAAACAAAAATTCTGTTTTTTTACAGCTCAATAAAATATGGATGTGGTACAACCTCGCCATCATTCTTTAATTTTAACTGTGCTTTAAAATATAATATGGAATATATTACGATGCTAATAACTTACGCTCGATTTCTGAAAGGGTGATCAATGGAAATATTAACTAGCTAGCTGTCAAATATCCAATCAAATGTCATCTTAGTTGTTAGATGCATGATCATCAATTGTTCTTTTATTTTCTTTAAGAAACATCACATGATTTGACATGACATTTAACTTGACAGGAGTTTTAATAACCTTGCTTTAGTTGGATATTCCATATAAGTAAGTGCGGCAAGTGGGTCAGGAATGAGCTGCTATTTCAAAACTTATTTTCATAGAGGTCTAGCCTTATCCGCGCAGACTTATACTGCTACAACTACACCTATGATACCACACCACAGCTCTACAAAATACAACTCGTATCCAGATAAATATGTATTGAAATCAATGATATTTTGTATTACAGATATGTTATACTAATACAAAAGCACCGGTCAAAAGTGTTCCAAAGACAGCAACATTCACGCATGTCAAATGGTGTGAAAATGATAGCGTTATAAAAATTATAAGAAAAAAAAGGACAGCTAGTGTTTGTCGCTTAAGTGTACACGACGTTAGCTAAAGAAAAAGCGTTCCAATTGGGACGTTTCTTTATTGCTGTTAGAAAAGGTCACCATACGTGCTGGTAGAATACATTTTATTTGGTTGAATACAGAATTCCTAATTAATTATCAGTCTATAAATAAAAAAAAATATTAAAACTATATTAATGGGACGTCATTAAAAAAAAATAAAAAAAAAACATCACATTCTTTAACGAAACCATTCATTTTAAAATATATGTCGTCGTCAATAGCGAGGAACATGTGATTTAAAACGATATTCGGATCAATAAATTTAATCACCAAGAATTTCGGTTAATTTGCGATATTCACAAAAACACCATTGACAAATAATATTATGGTGATAACTCCCAACTAGGGAACAATTATAATTCCATGTACCATGTTACTACACAAGAATCTGAACTCCCGCTCTCACGATTTCACATACGAGGCCTTTCAATAGTTTCCAAAGGAAGAGGCGTTCACATACGTCACTCACGAGGGAGGAATGGGCGAGGAGGGGGGCAGTGACAGACACGGCAGCGTTTCCACTAACGAGTCAATTATTGGTAGCAATAGAGCTCTTCAATACAAGCCACGTACGGAAAAGACAGCTTTGAATTTGTATTAGCGACTTGTAGCGCATTTATTAGACGCATGTCAATCAAGATTGAAAGCAACATGTAATATTGATTTAATATTTGAAGTTTTCTTCACGGAACCGAGTAAATTACGTAGAAAGCATCTGCGAGAATTTAACAATTTTCATTAAAATAATATTCAATTTAAAGTACGTGGTAACGTGACTTACGTGTTCGTCCAGAGAATACGTCAACTCTCCGTCGTCGTATAAGACGAACCACCTCCGCTGCCATCTCTGTAACAGAAAAAAAAAACAATTAAATATATTTTACTTTCATACATTCAAACATTCGCTGGAATACCACACTTTTCTACATTATACTAGGACCCGGTCAAGTCGCCTGGCTATACGATTGTCAAATTCTGTTAACTGTCAGCATTACTCCAGCTTAGGGCCTTTGCACACAATTTTATTAGACAACGCGCGTTGAACGTGATTAGGACGCCTAGCGAACGCGAGACGTCGACCACCACAAATGCGCAGGTAACGCGCAGTGGACGCGCTCGTCAAAGATGCGCGTCGTCTGCGCGCATAAAAATTTCGCGTGCAAACGCGCCCTTATGGTCGACCCTAACCTAGGACAGAAATCTATTGGTCGCCGGGGGCCACTTTATTTTAGTCTAAATGTTTTAATGATGAACAAAGTATGGTTAATTACATTCGGCTCAGTAATCACATAAAAAGACACAATATGTATAATTATTACTTATTATTCTATAATCAGTTTTACTAAATAGGTATTAAAATTAAAAATACAATGTAAATTTTAATCTCGCCGTCAACACAGCACACGGGCACAATCACAAATCTAGAATGAATTTTGCATACAAACGAGGCGAAACAATGAAATTACGCCGACGATGTTCATTATGCGTTGGAGACGCTGATTATTGTAACCGCTTCGGCGTACTCGGCGGTCGGCGCGCGGGGACCCAAACTGTCATAAAAACGGTGACAAGTGCAAACACCACTCATATTGAAAGGGTTCTGTAACATTTAATATGTGGATTATTAGACATCTTCTTTAAAATAATATGATTTGTACTGTAGTAAGTGATATAACTATCTTGAAGAAGCAACCCTAATTAGACATGTGCGTATGTGTGCAAGCAATACGCAAACACCTGTACAGATTTGTCTTAGTATGAATTAAGTCATATTTGTGCTGTTTTTCTTAAGTACCTTGACAATTTCCTGTTTACAGAGTTAATATTCATCAGAAACTATTCGTATTGTAATTGTGCAACGGAACCCTAATACCGGAGACACTTGTTGCCCTATTTTCGTGTTTATAGTCAGACATTCATCATGGACATGACAATTGTACATTTACGGCTAAAGGACGTTGCACAATGTTTATAAATTATGTGGAATTGTACGATGAAATTATAAATTATCATAATTTTTTATTAACATTAAAAAATATAAGCTCTCACAATCACATAGGTGACATGGGTGGTCGGAACTACGTCATAAACCTTTATCCGATGTTTTTGTAGACGTATACTTCAGATTAGGGTATGCAATAATAACTAACTTAACGTAAAACCTTTGTTTACAAAAATCATATCTTGCTGTGAAACAAGGCATTAAAACGGACGAAATTACTGAAATTTATAAACGCCGTATAAGAAATATTCTTTTAGACCTATATACTACATTTATTTTATTTATCTTGTAGATAATTTCGTTTGCAACACGCAAAACCGAGCAGAGGTTGCAATAGAGCGTCTGCTGGAGCCGTGGGAAACGCAAATGTACAAATCACATAATTGCAGTCAATTAAAAGGGTAAAAATTGCCGCCGGCATTTGGCATTTAGAAGTTTGCAGTTACAACTTTCGAAAAATGAATGGCGCTTAAAAATCTTGTACATCAAAACTCTGTCCTATATAATTCGGCTTCAAATAATTTTCGATGACCCTGGAACAATTCCAAACCTGTATTAAGCTGTGCTTTACCTAATATATAATATATGGTAAGAATACCAAGCAATCATATTAAAGAACGATGTGATAAACACGACAGAGTTCCAATTACCATCCATACCATCTCAATGGTTGGCAATCCACAATAGTACGGTTTTCACGAAATTTCGATCGTCCCATAACGCGGTTCTGTGAGCCTACCTCACAAAACCGCGTTATGGGACGATCTGTCTCGTCAATGATCAATACGACTAGGGGTCCTTCAAGAAGCGAGCGTACTCATTAAAGGCCGGAACGCGCCCCCAAGTCCTCTGGTATTGCAGATGTTAACGGGCGTCGGTATTATTTTACATTAGGAGACTTGCTCGTTTATGGTACAAAAATGTATCTTACAGAATACGTTACTTACATTAGATTGTTATGTGTTTAACAGCATTGTAATGGTCCTTTCTAAACAGATTATATAGAGCCAGTGACACTATAATCAGTACGATCTACAAGCAATAGCCGCGGTATCAACTAACGTATACGTTAATTGGAGTGGCATTAATTGTTCCCCGCTGGTGGTGACGGCGATCGTGTCCCGATTGCTATCTCGCTCGCTCTAGTGAAGCATGTCATTACACCGTCCTTATCAGGTGGATCCAATTTAATGCCGTACGATGAAGTCACCGACACCGTACCATTGCAAATTATTAACCTAGACCATATTAAATACTTAGGACGCCGACACATTACATATACGATTGTCTCCATTTAAAACTAACCAGTATTAGTAAGCTTTTTATGTTTCTTTTCTTTAACAGGATTAAGAAAACATCCTTTATGTATAAAACAGTAAATGCAGTAAATTCCATAAAATAACCCAATAAAATTCTGTCACCTATCAGATCTCAAGGGTTTGTACAAACATTTCTTTCTATGATCCAACCACAAAATATGGACAAGAAATGTCATACAAACAACAATCAATAAGGATAACCATAGACTAATTGTTTTTGAATGAACAACAGGTAGATTAATAGCTAGTTTACTCACTCACTCTTCAAAATCGGTCAAGCTGTTTAGGCTACAGGGTGTTACAAAAAACATTGCCCTACTATAAGAAAATCTCTAAACAATTTAAATTTCAGAAAATAACTTTCACTGAATACAGCCTCTTCGTGATAGCGATTATAATGAAATGCAACTTTATAAATTGCAATTGAGCCCCCCGTATCTCGATTGTTAAGGAGTTGGGTCAAGAAGTTAATGGCAATATAGATTTCCCCTGCTTAGCCGGTTGTAATTATTTGCGATACGGCGATTTATATGTTTCGAAGGGGAACGCGGTATTAGCAATCGGTAAACAATTTCGCAAGATTTACACCGCAAAGGCAACACGATAAAGCTATTAGCGACGAGAGAGGCGCATAGAAAAACGTATGACTATATTAGGGAAGAAAGGTACAGCCACGAAGTGACTGAATTACAGATTGTCTTGATAGCGACGTGGACAGAGATCGCGTCGCTCCGACACCGGCGCAGGGCTGCTTTGTTTCTATATCTCGTTCATTCATTCATTCATTTATTGTTGTTGTTGAAAACTTAACCATTTTTCCTACCGAAAAGAAGAATGAATGTAGACTTCTATTATGACGAAAACAAATCTGAAAAGGTAAAATCTATTGCCACATACGTTTTAACCTTTGAAAAGTTTGTGCCCAACAATGGATTAAATTTGCCTGTTGATAATGTAAGATTGTTTCTTATTCTCACAAACAAGGGATATGCTTTTCAATAGACTAAATTGATATGCATACGTATGTTTACATTTATTACTTGAAGTTTTAAAGTAAAACCTTTTTACGAGATATCTGTTTATGCTACCCAATACAAGAAGATCTTGTTTCAGTATACGTTTTAAAGTATCAGATTTCACGGCATCCATTGACAACCCTGGTTCAGTTTCCCATAAATCGGGCGCGATTTAGCATCGTCGATAAAGTAACCGTTCATGTTGAACTAGTTAGTGCTGCTCCCGTCTTAGACATAACTGAAATGCCGACTATCTTTCAGCTGCTCAACAATACTACGATAAATTTGTTGGTCGTGATGCAGCGTAATCTGTGCTTACGATAGCGAATTGGCAGATGCCTCTGTCATCTGCAAGTCATGTAGGTAACAAACATTTTTATTATTTTTTTATTACCGATACAAATACTAACTAATATTATTATTGCGTATATAAGTTTGTTTGTTTGTTTGTTGAGAAAATTTGCACAAACATTGCCAGACGGGGATATAGAAAATGATATAGGCCAACTTTTATCTTGACAAAATAAATGAATATAATTTCCTTTGTAATAATATCTTTTCAGATAAAGTTTCGAGAATGTTTTTAAAATAATTATCATATAACATTATTTAAAAGAAAAAATATTGTTTTAACTTTTGTAAATCTATCGTCTATAATAATATTATAAAGAGGAAAGATTTGTTTGTTTGTTTGCATTGAATAGGCTCTAAGACTACTGAACCGATTTGAATGCTTTCACCATTAGAATCCTATATGATCCCTGATGAACATAGGCGATAGAATATTTTATTTATAATTTTTGAAATTACTTTAATACATTTTTGTAAAGTAAATTTAACAATCAGTATTATGAAAAACAACTATTTATTTAATAACATGAATATAAAATGAATTTAATTTTTGTGTGTCACTGGAAAGTTGCTAGCTCCACGCATATAAATATACGACAAGCGACAGTCGTTCGTCTCGATGCTGGAAGCGCTGCGGTGATAGGGAATTAGAAATTAATAATAAATAGTTGCGGCCATCGAGGACAATCGGCCAAACGGGCTCTCCGCGGCTTCATTTATCTAACTCTGACATTGTGGAAATGCTTTGACTGGTATTTTACAAAGCCGTAGAAGTTGTGAGGGCTCGCCTATTTACAGACCAATCTTATAGGATTTATTCAAATGTGAGTGTGTAATAAGTAGGTTGTTGCGAAGTAAGCTGAAAGCATCTAAACGAGCAGTACTTATTTGACATGATTAATAATCAATTATAAAATTGGAAGGACCATCAGTTCATGAGGTATCTAGTTAAATGGTATTTTAATTATGTATCAAAATTGTAACTTCTGACCACTGCAGTAAAATAACCCTAAGTTTTAAACATCGTGGTCGTTTAACAGCGATAGAACTCGCAGCAAAAACATATGTTGCACGAAATGCTAGAAGTAGTTCGTTGTTAAGAGACGATGCGAAGGGCAGGTTGTTTTGACGGGGAGGGGATAAATAGGAAAAGGAAAGTCAATTAAATGTAGGCAATACATCTGCAACTCATTAGCTTGTTGCAGATGCCTACTCGTAGCGATCGCTTGATATAAAAACACAGCAAAGACATTGTCTATATGCAGATTGTAGTTATTAAAACATCATCACATCACCTTACAATTGATTTACAAAAAAATATTGGTTTGTTGAGCACTTAGTGAAAGCAGTTAAAATAATTAAATATTAAGCATTGTCTGTTACTACAAAATCATCTTATTTAAAGTCAGATGGACTAACAACTTCAGGTTTTATCATCTAAGAATGCACCTTTACGTTATACTTTGTATGATCCCTTTCTTTAGTAGCGTCTTCTTTAGAATTGAAAGGTTTAACAGCAGAAAATATTTGTTTAATGTAAGCGAAGAGAAGAAAGGCGCCGCCAGCAAATGCTTGAAGAATTCGCTGAGATTGAATAATTGGTAGGGCCGATTAAAATTTAGCCACAAAAGGCAATAAAAGGCCACTCCTAACGCATTCCTACATCCGCAGTCGCGGACAAGCGTCGCAGATGGCTGTTAGCCGGGGAAAGTCGGTCGGGCAGCTAATGGGGCGCGGTTGGGCGATGCGGTGTACGATAAGATGGCTGTTATCTGTCGCGGCGGCACTGGTGGCCGGCGCTCGGACATGTCTTACGATACCAAGCTTGTACCGGCCGGATCGGGAATGTTCGCCGAATATTATTTCCCTTGGTGTATGTAAATTTTGAGAGGTGTCGGAAACACGTGTTAGGGACCTCGGTGAAAGTTATTTTAGAAATGTTTTATATGAATTTCTTCTTGTTGCAAGGTCCGTTACATCGCATTTATTATTAAAACATTCTAGTCTTGTGAATATAAATTAAAATAAATGAGAAACAGTTCCAAATTCAAACAACTTCCGATCGCCTTGCCGCTCTCGTCGCGCATTCACCAGCTTAACTCTCCAAGTCAAGCGTGCTTAAAGAAGTTTTAACTTCAAAAATATCATACAAAGTTATGCTTATCGATATATTCAATATCCAGTTACAAGAAACGGATGCTGCGAGCACGCGCCTCCTGCAGGCGATCTGATCGCATTCACAGCCGAAGCTTGACGATCGCAGCGTGTGATTAGGCGAATTCCCCTAATGATATGTAGAACGGTTGTTGCCCGTGCCTCTGGTATTTGGATACACTTCCGCCGGTGCCTTTTTCGTCTTGAGAGCGTTGTTTTTTTCTCCGACAATTGTCAATTAGTGCCAATGATGTATATACTTTTGCTAGTTGTTACATTTAATGAGGCATTCTTTAATGCGCGCCCATGCGCAATTGTTCAGTGCTTGTTATGTAAGAGTTTATTATAGCCGAATATATATTGATATATTGAATAAAGTATATATGTTAATTATATCTTTGAATTTTAAAGCGTAAATGTATACATGTATATAACTACAGATCAATTGCTTGGAGTAGGTGACGGTTGACTTTCGTAGCCTGCCCCGTAATTATTAAAAGCTATATTCATTTGATTTAAGATTTCTTATTAGTATAGATCTTTGTGTTGAAGGAAGGATATTTAATTATCTAAATTAAACAATATTAAAGGTATTTGTAAAATGTTGAACTAATGAAGGTAGTGTTACTCAGTGCGGTGATAAGGAGAGTGCACGTGCGAAACGATCTTACTTCATAAGGTGTACGCGGTTATGTCATAGTTTGCGCAAGTCGCACGTGGCGCATTGTTTCAAGTCCGCCGATACCAGCGGTCGCTCGGGCGCCCCGCCATGTTATCACACGACGTGGACGTAAAAATATCAGCCAATTTGATTCCATTCAGTTATTAAATACAAATTTATCTCTTTCAGTATGCAATTTTATAGAGGTTGTAGTTTAGGCACATCTTACACAACGTACACAGAAAATCTGGGCGTGTTTCGTTGCGGGAGTGTACAAGCACTATATCCAAGAATAAAATCTGGGCGTGTTTCGTTGCGGGAGTGTACAAGCACTATATCCTAGCAATAAAATCAATGTACATATTGCGATAGCTCAGTTAACATCCAATAAAAATGTCTTCGATGGAGAAACGTTAATAAATTACAACGTGAATAAAAGTGAATTCCTTGTATTGTGTTGCGTTTCTATTCCCATTGTAACGGTTTCAGATAAAAATCGACAACAATTAAACGGCTATGTACGTAAACTTTCGGTTTTATTCGGCTGTTACTTTCGATTTTTTTGTTCCATATTTGTTACTATCGCTTTAAGAGTATTTTGTATTTATACGGCGCCGATGTGAGAAATCTTACAATAGGTCGTTTGGAAACGAATACAGTCGAATTCTCACAGTGAAGTAAGCAGTTACGGAATATTTATACAACGAATTCGTAGATTTAGTATGGGTATCAATTATTTGTTATTGTTTAGTACTGAAATGGTGGCAATGGGCAGCCACATTGTTCTTAAAACGGACGGCTGTGGATCGAAGGTATACAATGACGATTATGTCGGCAGCGGACAAAGTCTTAAGACTGAAAGATATGTTTTATTATTTCAAAATAATCCTTAACAAGGTATATATGAACATTATAAAGAATAATAGACCATTAATAAATCTGATTGTATCAAGTCCTCATTTGCCAGCTTAAGTTATAACAACAGTCACAGCGGGACGCTCGAGCATGTTAACTTATAATTGATACTGATCCTAATTCCTTCGTATCGCACGGTGATGTAATTGCCGATCGTCCGATACGCCCGTATCAATCACAGCCGACGTTTCGATCACGGCCACGAGTTTGTGATACCCCCGGTTCATTGCGAAGACAAAATATAAGAGAAAGGATATGCTGACAGGACAATCTTAAAGGGGATAGAAACTGCCTTTTGCTCACTTTAGATGTCGCTACTGTTGGATGTTCCCAACTAGCAGTCAAACTTCATACTAAATATTACAACAGAACCACTATATTCCTTATTTTCTTAATTGCGGAAATATAGGAATTCATATATTTCCCAAAGAAAACCTAGAAGATCTTAATTCGGCTTTTAGTTCAGTACACCACATTACAATATATTTTCTGTTAATAATATGAAAAAGTATCGTTGAAAAACCAAAACAAACAAACAACAATGGCGAAGAAAGAACACTCAACAGTGGCGACATCTGCTTTGAGTTTATAACCTCATTGGTACGTAAATGAACATTATAAAGCCTGAATGACGTTCAGTTGACCAGAAATTTCACAGTTGATGGAATACTTTTTAATAATATTACAATATGATTATAGCTAAATACATACTGACGATTGTGATAAATCCACTAACCTAAATTCTTTACGGGTATTGACGCTGCAGAAATACGTGTATAATGTTAAATTAACGCCCTCTTACGGCCTGCGGAGGCGATACATCTATCAGAATTAATTGGTGAGTCAATTGTCAGGCTTTATCTCGTGATACAAGGATTACCAGTGTTTCCGTCGCGTCGCATCGCGTCGGCGCCGCCAACGAATTGTTATTCCAGTACCAATCGATCAATGTATCTTCGTATCAATTAATTTGTCTGTTCGATATTTAATGCGCTCGACGAAAAATTGAAGTTCAAGTGAAATTAAGGTCACTATAACATTTTGAATGAACTTTCTTTCGTATAATTGAATTTTAAATTTATATAGCAATTGCCTTGAGGCGTAAACGTTCGTTCAAATCTGTATTATTATTGTAATGTATGCGGCTATGGTGATTTTTTCTCGCTTCGTTGCGATGTTGCATAATTATGCGAAGGTTACAATCTTGCAGAAATACGAGATGATTTCGTGCTTCAACAAGATGTTATTCACCTTAATGGACATTATTTAACTTTTTATAAGTACGTTGTAAAGGTTTTTCAATCTCAAGTACAAATATATTGGAATTGAAAATCCCAAGTTTGCTTTTTCTGCCATTACATTAGTCAAATAGTTTACATTCCTATAATTTACACAATCTTATTGCTCATTTAATGATTACGACGATTACAATTTGTGCGTCATTAAGCATATCAATGTGGATTCAAATGGCGGCCCGACCGTCGCGGTGTAGAGCGCGCAACGTACAAAAAAGCCCGACCGGTCGAATGTTAACGGTGCTGTCACAGTGCGCAATCCGCCGCGTGACTACGATGCCTTGTAATTACGCTGATCGTTTGTAATATACACACCGACACAAATGTCAGTAAAAACATATATAGAAATAATCGAAATCGACCAGTACATACTAAGTACTTTAGTATGTATGCAGGGAGTGATTCAACAGCACTGAAATGATAATTTGCTTGAATAAATGGTTATTCGACAATCAACATTGTTACTCGCTTTCTGTTTTCTTAAACTTTTGTAAACATTTTCGCACATCCGCAACGATAGGGGAACTGATGGGCTTCCGGCCTTGGAAGGAGTACGCTCCTTTTTTCACATTTATTTGTTACATTGGTTATTTTTGTGATAATTAATAGTTTATTTATATGGCTGCGTCATATAACATTGCCGTGATCACCGGAAACAAATGTCATTTAACCAACGACGCAATAGAAACACAAAAACATCCGGACAAATTATAATGTCATCAGCGTCCCTTCCGCGCTGTAGAGTAGAACAGGTAGTTATATATGTGTCTCTTTACTGAATTTTAGACTTATACATAGATAGATAAAAACTCATCCTTCGCGATTTTAATTTTTACTGATGTTATAAAAAAATCTTTAAAGTCCAGTTCAATCGGGACTGAACAACGTGACAAATTAAGCCGTTTTATAATTTACAAAGACTACCAGGAAAACAGTTTGCAGACTAACGTAGGAGATAGGCCGTATTCGTAAACCATAGTTATGTTTCTTTTAAATCTATAAGAATGCCTCGAGATTCGATATTTCGTCGCCAAGTTTTGACACCGCCCATCTGTCAAGCGGCTGTTAAAATATTAAATAATCAAGATTCGTCTTGGTAAAAGTTGAAATGATGATCTAATATCTAGTTTCGCTGGTTAATGATGGCCATGGTGAAATTAATGGCGTGCTAATCGATTTAGAACATTAAAATATTCGGTCAACGGCTATAAGAAAAAGTTGTAAAGATTATTGAATATGCTTATACGTCTTTTTACCAAATCGAGACAGGTATGTTTATCCACTTTTCAACTAGCTTATCGACTTCCAAATATAATGAGGGCGCTGTTTACTGGGTACAAATTTACTAAGTATCAAATCGAAATTAAAAAAAAAATCCCATGCAATTTCTAAAACCTTTCAACAGCAAACGCTCACAAGCGAACATGTAAAGTTACACAAACAATGATTTACCGCATTATCCTCTCAATTAATGTAATAAAACATGACTTAAGTTTTCTCACAAAAACTTGTGCAATTTGTAAAATTGGCGTCGGCTTCGCTACCGACTTTCGCAACTGCGCCGCCGCGGAGTTATTATCTATTGCCAATGTTACTGCAGACACGTAAACTATAAAAGTTATCGTGGCTCAGTCGTGGTCGTCGTGGTTATAGCGATGTCATGAACTAACATAAAGCAAGATAAATATGATTTACGTCAATATCAAATTAATAAAGTTAAAAGAGAATAAAACTTGAAGAACTGCAGCAGATGGCTCTAGTATTAAGTGAAGAAGATATCTGGATAAGCGCCAACAGCGTAATGGTTAAGGGTGCCAACTGCGAAATATGCACAACATCGTGGGGTCGAACCCGCCATACGACTCTTATCGTGAACCATCCTACAAAGTTTAAGCTTGGCTAGGAATGGTTTAAAATAAATATTAGTATTTCGATAATCTACTAATATTTCATATACATGCACGAGTAGGGTTGGCGTCAGCAGGCCGTAAAAAACTAGTCAGAACCTATTACAGTATGGAATACGGTTGTACTGTGTCAACCCCAGATAAGAAAAAAAAAGTGGGAAAAGGGCATGGAGAAGAAGATATCTGGATTGAAGGAACGGAGCCCAAGCATGAAAGCTTTTTTGTTTCTGAGATACGTTACACAATACATATGCTTTAAATAAATAAAGTTTATAAATAGTTTTATAAAAAGAGAGTCGACAGATTTATAATCATAGGAAGGTGACACATCATTTGCAAATTTAAATAATACAGTACTAAGTGTGCCATCCTAAAAAAATAAAGACAATCAGTATGTTAAAAAGACGGGTATTTTTAATCTTTTAAAAACCACCCTCAGCGTATCTCAAATATCACGCATAGATATGGTTACGTAAAAAATTGATGTTGGTTCTAGATTTTAAACAGTCGATAAGAAAACAAGGGCAATATGGCAATTCATTTGTCAGGAGAAAAAACGTCTGAACAAATACAAGACAAGACAATCGAGTTGTTTGCGCAACACTAGCGCCAAAACTAACATGGCCGACCTCACGCGCAACACTTGATTGATTAAAAAGTTTATTCTATTGTTTTCGCTTACAAAGACAACCAATAATTATGTAGACTGGATAATAATGTTAATAATAAAAGATCAAAGTAAGCTGGGAGTTGGCGAACTGAATAAAAACATTTGAAATAAACACCTAATTAGATCGCTATCTGTACATGGAAGATATTTGAGAATAACTATTATTAGTGGCCTTCATAAACGTAGTAAGACCCAAAAAAATGATTATTATAATTTTTGTCTGTTTGTCTGTAAGTTTGTTAACGCTAATCTCAGTTATCAAAAAAGTTATATCAATTTAACTGTGCTAAGGCCATATTGTGTCGACCCCACATACGCGGGAAAAGGGCAGGAGATGATGATGACGGTAGTATTAAGTAGGTTATATCATTTCGTTTAGGTAACATTGCAGGGCGGGTGAAACCGCGGTGCACAACTAGTGTACAATAAAAGGGAGCCACAGTTTGTGATGCTGTGTCTAAAATGTTGAAACTATGATTATTTGAGTTATGTAAGCGTACATTGTTATGGTAAAATATGAATAAAAACTGTATTAGGAGTATCTAAAAGTGACGAATGTATTACATGTGCAGAAATGTCGATGCACAAGAAGCGAAAGAGATGTGCAAGGTAGAAAAGCGAAATTCCTCATCCATGTAGTTTAAATTTCTCTTAGCCACTGAGTTATCTCTTGACTTCTGCACTGACTAATCTCAATCTAAAATTTTGAATTTGTAGTGTTTTAAGCCGCAAATCCATCTAAATTACGACGTCTCTCGACCAGATATTCGCGTTTGTATTTATGTTTGTTAAAAATGTTGTTTGAAAGATCTAAGGAATGTGCTCTTTACTCGGTTTGGCACTTAAAATGACAAACTTTAACGTTGCGAGCCATAACAATGTTTGTTTACCGAATAGCGGAACCGTCGAAATACACTGGCTTTGGTCAAACACGTACAAAACTAAGCAAACGTTTTCGTAAAACTCAAGTCAAGGTGTAGCATAATTAAACGTTACGTTTCTCAGAATAAGACCGGTGTTAACAACCGGAGGTTAAAAAAAACTATCGGTAAGAAAACTGTATTCAAATTGCCCATGCATGATTGCTTGAAGTGTGAGCGAACCCATCATTCCAGTAGCAACAATCGAGCGAAATAAACTCACCTTTATTGAGTATCCCCATCAAAGGGCTGACATGAAAAAGGGAGTCCATTTTTATGGGCAAGCGGGTAACAAAATGCACATGGGTACCACATTTGCTCAATAATATTTTCAAAATGGCCGCCACCACATCCTGGTCCCCGCCGTGTGCGCCCGTGAGTGATTGCGGCCGGGACGCCGGCGGCGGCATCTAATTGCGATGTGCATCAACCTTTAAGACCATTTTTGGAAACGTTCGATGCCATGGTGGTCCTGATAAATGGTCGAAATAAGGCAGATGGCTTTGTGAAGTAATTCTACGTAACAACTTTGGCTCGTGCCGTGCCGCGTCAAAAGTTTATTAAGTTATTCGCAACAGGCTTTCTATTCATATTTAATGCGTTTTGGCTTTGTACTTTGATAGGTGATTACGTGTAATTACGGCGTAACCATGGCCGCTTCGGGACCGTGCGGTGTCGACGCCGAGGTCTTTTGATGGTATAATGAAGGGTTTTTATTAAATCAACGTCAGAAGTCCATTAAAGATGGACCCGGCCGCAGAGAGACCCCATCAATCACCCGCAAGAT
>JWHW01029197.1:227434-251366 GCA_000931545.1 Papilio glaucus | reverse complement strand
GAGGTGTGCCAGGATCGCGCCAAATGGAAATCCATGATCTCTGCCTACCCCTCTGGGTTACGGGCGTGAGCGCATATTTATTTATTTTATTAACATATGCCAATAGTTGCGCAGTTGTCTGTTGGGCTTAATAAGTTGAAACTTGATTTTTTTAATATTTCCGATTAATATGGAAAAAACAAAAAAAATCTTTTCCGCAAATTGCCGCGCCGTCGCTTTTATTAAGCCTTCGGATTCCGAATCGGATCTCTTGCGTACGAACCGGGCCGGCCGACTCGCAACGATCGATTTTATTCCACGTTGAGTTACGACATATGAAATTATCGCGGCCGGAGCGGACTTTCAATTTCAGAGAAATGAAAATAAAACAAGTGTTGTGTGTTAAAATGAATGGACGTTAATAACAGGCAAACGTCGGTACGCGTTTGTCTTTTAACGCATTTAAATTAATGGAAATACCTTATGCAAGAGTTCCGTGCTTAATTCTCACTGCGGAATTATCAACGGGAAATAAATCCACCATTCACGGTAGCTTCTAAAACATACAATTCTAACTTGGTAATAAATTTAAGCTCACACTACATCATGAGTCTAGAAACAATTATATGTTATATACTATTATATACCTACAGGAATTACGAAGAAGATGTACGTACTTCAAAGACAAGGCAACAAAAACTGAACCATCAGATGGTCCCCACGTGGCGTGATGGTACCACAAAACAATAAGAATGAATAAATATAAAATAAATAAATAGGATGTAATAAAATAAGATATATAAATACAGTACAGTAGATATATAAGAGATGTATACAGTACCGTAGATATATAAGAGAAAATATGTACGAAAAGTAAAAGTGTAAACACTGCCGTCCATACGTCGGACGCACGGCGTACGAATTCCTAATCAACGAACGCCCACGCGGCGCCGATAGATCTTGAAAACTTTCTATTTACTAAATAAAATTCTGCCCCGGGCACTCCGCGAATTCGGACACTCTCGATGCTGCCTAGAAGTTAAGAAAAAAAATTATGCCGCTAACATTAACATCATTCCTGCGCGATTTCGTCAGCACCAAACGAGACTGCAATACTAAAAGAATCCTACATTCGATAATTTACACAATTTTACATAAATCACGAATTAGATTGGCATTTATTAGCAAGCTAGAAAAACGTAATTAAAATAATTAAACAAGGACGATATTTTATATTCGATAGACATTATTTCCAAATAAACTCCATTAAATAACAACAAATTCATGATTGTAATAACAATCAAGATCTCATAGAATAACAATTAAATAAGGACTATCGTGATGAGGGTACTATGATGAAGGTGGACCAAGGTGGTCCCATCGTTATCTTTGTCGTCCATTTAATTATCCTTCGTTTATACAATGGTACAAACTTTTGAACATAATACGTCATTACTTAAAAAAAATTACGTAACATTTACTTCTTGGCTCTTTGGCTATACAGTTGAGGAGTTCCACCCCTCAGTCAGTACAAAAAAAAACGAAATCGGGCTAAGGTGTTATTAAAAAAATTCAACTTCCGTCCCGCGGTTAAATATTAACCTAAAATTTGCTTTTGACAATGTTCCCTTGCTCCTTTATTAAGGGAAAAATAGCATTATAATTTATAAAAATAAAAAAGGTTAGGTTAGGTTGATTCTACCTAATTTACTGCCTATTTTCTGTTCTTTGAATATTTAAGGACAATGGTAACGGGTACACTTTTAAGCAAACTGATCGCCAGACGGATCTCAGATTTTAAGGGTTTTTTTGTGGGAAAAACGGTGGCAAACGAGCACGCGGATCACCTGATCTTAAGTGAGCGCTACCCATAGACATCCGCAACAATCAAATGTATTGTCTACCTTTAATGGACAGGGGTGGGCATAGAAGAGGAATAAGAATATTTCCTTTTCCCCGTCTATCCTATCCTTAAGAGGAAGACGGGGAAAGAGGGCTGTAATTAGGCCTCCGGCGCCTGACTCATCAGACGAAACGCAGAGTACTTCTACTTCCCGCCTGTTTTCTGTGAGGTCGTGGTATTTCACCGGTCGAGCCGGCCCATTGGTGCAACTGATGTTGTTGTTGCGGCCTACCATTGTTAAAAAGGGTTATTCAGGAAGCGGACGGAACTGGACAGCATATTTAACATATTTATTACCTTATTAAGATTGAAAGGTTACCAAGTTCATGAATTAAAACACGTACCTGTAACAAGAAAAAGACCAATACATAAGACATACAGAAGTAAAGATCATTTTTATTTATATTTACACGGTCTAGAACCTTTATTTCATAAAAAACACTTTTAAACATTTTTTAGCTAATACATACATAGTAGTTAGTACACTGGTTATTTCTCTACATCCTCCAAATACTCAGTCATTGTTTTTATATAGTTTTAAACAAGAACCCTTGCAATAAACTCAACTGAGATTTGAGATAAGTATCTCTTAACACATAAATTACTAGAGGAACTAAGTTTATTCCCTTAGACCCATTAAAACATTTAATTCATATTTATTACGTACTTTAAATTTTAAAATCGTTTAGAAATGTTTATGGCTCAAGTGTGAAGTAGAGCCTTAGTAATAAAAATAAACAATAATCACATACTAATGGTAATCGGCTTCCTACATGTCACCGGACGGGATTTCATCGTTCGTATTTACATAATAACATGTGGGAACGCTTACTCCGGCGCGCCAGCCGCGATATCTACCCGAAGATTATTGGAAAGCAATAAATAATAATAAAGAAGGCGAGTGCGGTCGGCGGTTGCGTGAGGCACGCCATTGCGGCCGCGCCGAGTTGCGGCGCAGTGCTTGCGCTGGCCGGGCCCCGCGTCCTCAGCCGTATGCGATAACGGTTATTTTAAAAGATTCAATATTTCAGACCTAAAGACTAAAATAAGTGGAGCAACTATTTGTTATTTTGAATGTTAAATATTTAAGGTATCATAATCTATGATTTTACCAGCTGTTGTGTTCAACTTTACTTGTTTACCTGCTAAAGAGGCAACCTGCATTTCTTTTATATCGGTATACTAAAGGTCCTCCGAGAATTTGAAAGGGCAAATATAAGAGGAAATTAAACACTATAATCTAACATGTTGTATCTTCTTGTGAGTTGTTTTTATCAATCCATCATAGTATCAATGCAAAGGATAAATCTGTACATATAATAAAAATGTGACTGTCTGTACATGGAAGATATTTGAGAAGAACTATTATTAACTTCATAAACGCAATAAAACCCAAAACACGTTACGGTAGTATTAAGTAGTCATTTCGTTTAAGTAAAATTGCAGGGCGGGTGAAACCGCGGGGCACAGCTAGTAAATAATAAGTATAGTATTTTTAATAAATAATAAGTATGGTATTTTTAATATAATTACTATAAAGTTAAAATTAATAATTAACAAATAAATAATGCTAGAAATTACTATAATGTCAGCTATAAAAATATCACTTTTAACAGTACTATTTCTTTAAAGGTTTTTTTGCAACTTTTTTGACAGGTTCTGGTTCGGGTGGGGGCGTGGGAGGCGGTGTAGGCGGGAGCTTCCGGTCTGGCCACTTGCATCTAAAGAAATCTATCATTGCCGCTAAATTTACAGTCGTTGATTTATTTCGAAATGGGCCCGCAAATAAAGTTGTTAGCTGAGTTGCTAACTCTTCTTCCAAGGGAAGTCCGAAGTCTTGTAGTGCTCTTAGAAATGGTTTCGTATCCATTGGCTCCGGGTCTAATTTATGTAGCGTCATTACTATAACAGCTATGTCAACCTTTTGACGCTTGAATTTCGTCTTAGAAATATAGTCTATTCTATTTAGCACTAAATCTCTGATATCAATATTCCTATGAACAGCTTTTGCGTAAACGTCACCATATGTGATTTCAGCATTTTTGCGAAATTTCAATTTAAGAATTTTATCTCGAAGTTTTAGAAATTCTGGTGTTACAACTATGTTGTCAAGTTTAAGCGTTTGCAGTTTAACGCTGCGCTTCAACATAGGTAATAATAAGTTATAAGCATCATTCGACTTCAAAGGATTAGACGACATGTCTAGTGAAAGGAGATGTGACTTTTCTCTCAAAGCTTTTACTATTGTATTGACTACTTGACTATTAAATTTGTTATTACTTAAATTAAGGTAAGAAAAGCTTGGATTATTTAGAAGTATGCTTATAGAAGTTGCGACTCGTAGGCCGCCATAAGTGTTCCAAGACAGGTTGAGATCCAAAAACTCCTCATTTCCCTCTAATTTAGAGCATAAATCAAAAATCGCGTTAGGAGACTTAAGCATATTCCATGACAAATTAAGATGAGTTAGTCTATTGTTTACTTCTAAGGCGTTTCCAAGATATATAACGGACTCATCAGTTAAGCTATTGTAACTTAAATCTATATCACATATGGCTGCTCCAAGAGCTATTGCTTTAGCTAGATATTCAACTCCTTCATCATAAAGTTGATTCCTGCTAAGATTCAACTCGCGAAGTGTTTGATTCAGAGGTAAATGTATGAATAACCTTCTTGCTCCTTTAGGTCCGATCCTGCATCCACATAAATTTAATGTTTTTAAAGTATAATTTTCAGCTAACATTTCACCTAAATGAAAACATCCATCTTCACCGATCCAATTGTCAGTTAAGTCCATTACAGTTACAAATATGTTTAACTTTAATGACATTGCCATTGCCCTGAAAGCCATCTGTTGTACGCCGTAATATCGCAAATTAATCTTATTTTCCAATAATTGCCGATGAAAAGTAGATATTGGGGTTAATCCAGATTCTTTGCATAATGATAAGTATAAATCTTGGCCATCGTCTGGATAAACAGTTCTTGGTTCAGGGTCAAAAAGGGCTTCTTTGATCCCTAGATCTGCAATTCCAGGATAATGATAATATGGATTTCGAAAAATCGAACTTGTTGACATAGGTAAGTATTTTGTGCATATTTCTCCACTGCCAGGATCGTAAAGGCCTTTTCTGTAATTAATTGTCTTTACAGATTCATCAGGCTGTTGAAGAATAAGCGAAGACCATTCTTCCATAGGAGGTTCTCCAGAAGAATCCGTCGATTTCGTTGAATCCTTCTCAAATATGACCTCGATATTTGAACTCATTTTACGATACAAATGTAATTTATTTTCTTGTGTAAATTCCTTTCTGCTTTTGACATTCACTGTTGACAAGACAATAGTCTCTCAGAAATGTCTTTCTAAATAATGGTATCTTCTTCATTGGTTACTTTTAATAAAACACGCAAAGGAGATCAAATGTGCACAGATAATAAAATAAAAGAATCTTATACATATCATTACTTACTAGATTATTTAAGAGAGAAGAATGCTAGTTTTGTTTTTTCTATCATTTCTCGTCTTATAATTAACTCATGTTTTATCAAATTTGATGATCATTATCCTGGTCCTCAAATTAACGTAATTATATGTTTTAGCTTACAATATAAATTTTATGTCTACTCCGGTTGTCTGGGCAGCATCCCTATACATACGCAGCAAGTTCCTTGTCGTGGTCAGACTTTAGGATTTTGGTTCCAAATAAGTTTTAACATTAATTACTAATGCGTTGCCAGCTTGATCAAGTAGTTGGTCAATTAAAGGCCGAAGGAAAGAAGAAGTTTGTAGGAATTTTGACGTAAAAAAAAATAGCTATCAATATAAACTTCTGTTATAACCTAATAATCTTGAACAGCGTATGGAAAATACCAAACTATCTAACCTATTAACGCTCAGTTGACAATACTGAAACTAGGAACGTAACGTACCCAAAGTTTTCTTTCAGATATCACTTGAGTCTTTAGAAATTCAACCCTCAAGACGGTGAAAAGAGTGAAATAAGTACAGAAAATCTCAGGCAATATTTAGATTTAAATAAGATTTTTTCTTTCTATTCTCCACTTTATCGAAGCCCAGAAATATTGCTATCAGTTTAATTTAAAAAATTATGACACCTGTGGGGAGGCAACAAAAAGTTTAATAATATAAAATAGTACAACACCTATCAAAGTTCAACATCACATTTTATCAAAGAATTGAAAAATGTATACATATCTAATATCTAAAAAAAACAATTACATAACATTAGTTAAAAAAATATTATAAAAGACTCGAGGAGTATATTTCTTCTAAAACTGCAATACAGCACCTATGTATAAAATATCTTATTTTTTTTTCTTGCCTCCTTTAGCTGCTAATTTCTTATTTGGTTCTGGCTCGGGCTCGGGTTCGACGATAACTTCGACTTCCGGAGGTGGTGTGGGAGGTAGCTTACGATCTGGCCATTTCCTTTTAGCAAAATCTACTAGATGACTTATGTCAATAGTTCTACCTTTTCCGGTTTTCGGTCCGGGAAAGGCATTTACGATCTCATTAACAAGATCATCATTCAACGGTAACCCAGATACTTCAACAGCTTCAGCGAAAGCTTTAGCAGTCATTTTAATACGGCCGTCTTTTAGCAGCTGCATTGCTAAGAGAGCTATATCTGTTTGTATCCTTTTTTGTTTCTTTGTCAAGAAATCAGCTCTATTCAGAACAATATGCCGTAAATCGGGATCTGGCGGTTTAGAACTTTCAATAACGTCTCCATGTGTGATTATAACTTTTTTCTTTAAATTTTTTACGTTACGTAATTGTTGTAAAAAATTTGAATCAACAATTATATTTTCCATTAAAAGATTTTGTACCTTCACCCTAGCGTATTTCATTTTTGAGATGATTTTTAACGCATCATTTATAGTCATTGGGTTGTAAGATAAATCGAGTGTTACCATTTTTTTTGCGACCCACATACCATCTGCAATATCGTCTATAGCTTCGTCAGAGAATCTGTTGTTGCTAATGTCTAATTTTTTTAGTTTACGAGCTGACATAACTGCTTTTATTGCGGATCCAATGCGAGGACCGCAGAGAGCATTCCACGCTAAATTCAAATCTTCCAGGTGTTCACAATTACTCAGCTGAAGCAGCAGATGAAATGTTCCGTAAGGGATTAAAGAGAGTCTATTCCAGGAAAGGTCCAATAGTGTAAAATGATCATAGGTTTCTAGAGCTTCGGTCAAATAGTTTGCAGCTTCACCAGTCAAATAATTGTATTTTAAAATCAAACGTGGCAGTTCGAGTCCACGTACAAAACCATCGAGGATATATTTTACGCCTTCATCGCCTAATTTATTTTTGGAAAGATTTAAACATTGCAGTGAACGATTCGTTGGCAAATTGAACATTAATCGTTTTACTCCACTTGGTCCTATTCGACAACCTGTCAGATTTAGCTCTCGCAACACTAAATTGGTAACTAACATCTCACCCAAATGAAAGCAAGCGTCGTCATTAAGAAAATTATCAGTAAAGTCTATAGAAGTAACGTTTTTATTATGTTGGAGAGCCATTGCCATAGCTTTGACACCATAAGGATCGACGCAATAATACCGTAAGTTTATTGTTTCCTCTAATAGTCCTTTATAAAAAGATTCAACTACATACTGATTCATATCTTTACAAGCAGCTAGATACAATGCTTGTCCATCATTTGAATAAGTAACTTTCTCTTCTGGTTCTAATATAGCTGCTTTGATTCCTGGATCAAGAATAGCTGGATAATGATAATAAGGATGTATAAGAATTGAGCTTGCAGACATTGCAATATGTTTGGCGCATATTTCTCCACTGCCAGGTCGATACAAGCCAGCAGAATATAATGCATGTTTAGGATTTTCTTCTGGATCTTCATTTATTATAGAAGACCAATCACCAATGGGTACATCTGTCGAAGAGTTTTCGTCATCATGACAACGAATCAAATTTGTTAATTCGGTAGGTTCCTGATTCATTTTTATTATTTTTTAAAAAATTATAAGAAAGGAATTAAAATTCGTGAAATAAATAAAATGTAAAACTGACAAAAGACAGTATGACAGTTATGTCAGAAATGCGTTGACAATATAAATAAATTGAAAAAAAAAAACTCAACACAGATATGATATTATGAGAATATAAAGATAATAAAACATTGTATGTTTTTCCAAAGAACGTTATGAAAATTAAATACACACATACTAACAGCCTCGACGCCGGATCGTTCTTAGTAACCCTAATATTAAGAGAGAAGCCGTTAAAAGAAACTTAATATGTTGAGTTTAATACTCTTAAACAGGCCGAAGGACGAAGTTTATCACCGCGTACTGAAGATATTGCAGACAAACAGAAAAACAGATGCAATCCTATTTTATTCTAGTTTTAATGATCCTATTTTAATTACAACTTTGGAATATTATAAAGTGGACGCGACGGGATTTAACGAGTTCGATAAAAGCGTATACATATTAAAAAGGACGTTAGATCCATCTGTGAACATGGGACTAAATTGGACGCGGTAAATAGCGTTTCCTCGACGTACCGCCGTGAAGGATAACAGCGGTTTAATTGCGGGCGCGGCTCGCTAACCGCACCGCACGCAATTCCACTAGATTAAACTGGGGAGTTAATTACCACTGCCTTTTTACTAACTCAATGTTAAAGAACGCAGTTAGAGTATTGATAGTGTCGTATATACCATTTAGCGTATTTTAATTTGTAATTAAAAGTTTCATAGCCAGTGTGTATTATTTTATATTCCATTGTACACGACACTGAGACACCCTGTATATAAAAGAAAAACTGATTTATGAACCTATCACCTAAAAACGTGAAATTTGACATACAGCTTCCTTTTATGACATAGACAAACAATAAGACAGGAGTTTTGGATTTTCAACCCCCGAGGGCTTGAAAAGTATAAATTGTTGTGTGAAAATTTTATATTCATATTTTAGCTACTTACAGACGAACTAAAATAATTTTTGATGAGGGCAAAGTATTAGGTAACAGATAGTTTCAGGCTAATTACTTGCCGTAGTTTTTGTCCGGGGTAAGGTAATAGCCATCATCGCTTATAAGGATATTACAACACGGATATAAGGAATATCACGTGTACGTGTGTATCCCACTTCTGGGTTAAATCGCAATGCGGGAGTGATTTACTTTAAGTTGAGATTAAAAGTGAGAAATAGGATACACATTAATTATTGAACACAAATATAACAGCTCGATTGTATAACAGTGACCACGTACAAACGCAATACAGAGTGTTCACATTCGACACAATAGCTTGTAGTCAATTAACAACAAGCACTGATAGCTGTAATTGGCTTAATGAATACTCACCATCATTTCGTCACCAAAAGAAATACACCACAATTCAAAGTCCCATGTTCAATTTTAAATTATTTTTTCGGTCAACTTTCATTCGATGTTTGATATGTTAAGTTCTGTAATGGTGTTTATGTTTTAATGCTCATTATAAAATGTACGCTGACTACCCGACAGGCTAAACAAGTTCTGCAGAACAGACTCGCTTGCAGTAGGCCAATAGGCAGGAAGTAAAACAACGCTAAAGGCAATAGGTCGCTGTGTGACGTTCGTTACTTACCAACATGCAAGGTGTATCTGAAGATAGATCTCATTACGAGAATAAATTTCTAAAACGTCAATTGAATAACATTCCCTCTCTTACTCTATTTATCGTCTTTCTTGTTTGCTTCCAATCAACAGGATTTATTCCAAATCCAGCAACTAGGCCCCTAGATTACATTAGGGACCTAGATTTTTTTTTAACTTTTAGCTCAAGATCACTCGGATCGCGAGCCCTGTATCAGATGAAGCTGTAAGAACCGTCAATAAGGTTACCGGCATCGACATCTCCGAAAATTAGTAGGATTTATTTCAAAATGATTAATAACTTGCTCTTACCAGCATTTATATTTTCGTATTGAAATGATGGTCCTTGTTGATTTATTGACTGTACTGATTATTTATTTGGCAAATTAGTCTTGTTTTTATTTGAAACCATTATTTCCTTTGTCGCAAAAACCAAATCTCTATGGACCTTAGCTCAGAGACAACAACAATTTATGCTCTGTACAAATGATTTATGTAAACAAACAGAAAACATAAATTACGCTATATCTACTCTCTGTTATGTAGGTTATCTGCGCATAGGATGTCTAGAAATAGCTTTCGTCTCTTAGGGCGTGGTGCTAGTGAAAGTCCGACCGGAGGGCACGGAAATGAACCCAACTCGATATTATAGCTGAAGCGTAATTGCTATCTAAAACGATTTTTTCTTCAATTAACACTCAAATCCATACAAATTAATGGATACAAAAAAACACGAGGTACGTTTTAGATGAGTGTATTATTTTTTGAAGGAATGTTATCGTTTTTGCATATACCATTGGAGACCCCGAAAACCATCAAAATTGATGGATATTTAACAAATTTTGAATAAACATTGTAATAAATAAACTGGTATTTTATTTTTATTATTTTAAAATAGCATTTGCTGGGTTAAAGATAATAATTGTAGCAATTTGCTAACATGTCGGGTATAATATACGTCAATACCGCGAATCAGTTAGTCAATGTTTGTTCTGCATACATTATTATGAATTAAACGGTTTCAAACGAACGCTGAACGAAATAATTCACCGAGAAGGAATCAATTTTGTCTAAATATGGAGCGACTAGAGAAATAGGGAAGTTTTAGATTTATAAGGTCCCTTCAAACGGACTATAATCGTCGGTACAATTGCAATTGTCTGTAGGAATGCGGGTGATAAGAGATTTCTGTTGAAATATAATTGATTCGGATTGGGCGCGGCCTCCTTTAATTAGATTGACTTTGATTGTATTGTTCACGATGTGAGTTTTGAACAATGTTTAATTCGAACGAAGCACGCCTTTTGTGGCTTTTTGACATTTTGAACGCAGGTCAACAGGAGTCAAAAATTTGCACTTCAAGGTCTAGAAATAAGATTTCGATAGATAATCAAATTATTAAACCTTTGCTTTGTGCGCGTTCATAATCGTATTCATATAAAAGGCTTGTATCTATTTGATTTAATTATCTGTTACAGATATAAAATACTTTAAGCAATACAATAGTTCATTCAAAACTCAATATACAATAAAATATTTAATTTAAAATTACTGAGTCTGGACTTATTACTGCTTCGTCTAACAGCGATGCGTGCGCGCAACTTTTGTTGTTAAAAAAACGAAAGGAAACCTTTTAAGGAGTTTAAACCCAACTAATACGAAAGAATTCATGAATAAAAATACCGAACCAAAATCATGATGGCGGGAATTAGAGTTCAACTCAGACGAGCCGCGCTTTGTGCATTTGATTTTGCAAACCGGCTCAGAAAAGCAAATAAAAGTCTTTCCGTGTTTATACGTTGTTAATGCATTCTTATTTCAGTTTGAAACGAACTTGGGCTTTGTTAAATTATGTGTGCCTTCTGCAACGTTGCCTAAATCCTGTTATTACAGTAGTACGTGACACGGCTTGTTAAGAGTCCTTTCATCAAATTAAATAGGACTTTAAAGAGAGGAAATTTTTGTTTGTTTGGAGCTACTGAACCAATTCAAATTACGAATTAGAATTAACACATTTTTCATTGTTATTGAGCTTTCTAATACTTGGAATTTACCCGAGCGACGCTAGGTACAAATCTATACCTCATAAGGAAGATTTTTATAAAAGTAAAAAAGTGTATTGAAAAAAAAAATTTAACGAATTCTAAATCCGATGGTATTACTACGTATTTTATTACAACATTTTATGTATACCATAATAATTCACGGGTTTTTATTCAGCTGTAAATAACTGTGTGAGTTAAGCCGCCGTAAGTTGATTCTAAGCCGCAGGTAGCGGCGGCCGACGGCGGCTGCGCCCACGCATCGCGATTTCAACCGATACACCCTCGATTATTTAACATCTGAGGCACGTTCCGACGCGTGTACTCAGAATCGGGCGCTGTCGTGATCTCGAGCCGTGATGGCGGACCGCCGTGGGATCACATTCACGAGGCATTATGCTAAGTTGAGGATTTGTCGCCTTGCGATCGCAGATTTAGATATAACATGCAATCAATATTTGCACCTGGTGCGTTCGCTGATCAAAAGACGCGGTTGTGGCTCACTTTGTGAAAGCAGGATGTTGCCTTAGATCTTGTATTTAGATACAATACTTACAATTTTCCAATATAAGCTTCACATATTCATACTAGCAGTTGCCCGCGGCTACGCACGCATACGTTTCTTATTATTCACGCTATTTTTGTATAAAATGATTCCGCGTATAACTTCGTACTATAGGTAATATCTGTAAAAAGGTCATTGTCAAAACATGCACCTAACATTACCATAGCAACCGATATTGTAAACGAAAGTTTTACTACTACTTATCGGGAAAAGTTTTATTTTCGGAATTAATAAAATTACGCCATGTCGTTTTCCGTACCACTGATAATGTGTGTGCAAAATTTCATTATGATCGGTTAAGTCGTTAATGAGTTCAAGCGAAGCAAACAAACTACACATTTATAATATTAAGTTGGGATTCACTATTAGATATATTATCAAACTGTTACATACACTCTATTCGGTAGCTGCCCTTAGGAATCTACTCTAGCAAGGGTTGCAGCCGCGTTGCTGGCCTTAAGAAGATACATTTAATTGACTAGTTGACTACAATGACCACGAAGGAACAGATAACTGCCGCAGTGATATCATTCTAGTACAATGATGGTGACGTCATCACATCCGAACAACACGTGGCTATTTGTTTGCAAGAGTACGTGATCGAGTACCCGACACAAATCTAAATAACTTTCATCTATTAAGTGGAAAGCCGGCGAAAAACAATTTCCATGTCGCTGACACATGACTACATCCACATTAGTGCCGTGTAGCTAGTCACCACCGGCTGCAGACGTAATGCAAGCCTAATGACGGCCAGCACGTTGCACGAGGAAGCACTTTCGCCTGAAGCACGTTAACCATTTCTTTTGCGTATGAAAGTAAGAGTGGGACTGATGAAGTTAAAGCAAACTTTACAAGTCTCATAACTGTAACCTCTTTTCTAGAAAGGGTATTGAATAATGATGTACCCTGTAACGTCTGAATATACGTGAATATACCCAGTATAAACCTAACAGGATGACCAGAGACAAAGACATTGTACCATCTCAACTTACAGTTATCTTAACAAGATGGTTTACCTTATTTTAAATCAATGTTTTATTTATTTCAGAAACCAAAAAACGCATAGCCCAAACTGCTGGACAGGGACTTGAAAATTCGTACTGAGATTACGTAAGCGAGCAATACAAAAGGATTTTTCTAAATTCGTCCTCTAAAGGTCTAAAATAGGGGATGAAAGTTTGTATGAAGAAATAATTTTAATCTAACATAAGTTATCTTAAGACCTATATGATCTATTATTTTAATAGAGTTCAACTTAGGCTGGTGAAACATGTTAAGCTTGTATAAAATATATTTATGATGTTGTGAAATTGTATTTTAAATGCATAATACTAACATTTTTTTTGTTGTCACACGCCCTTGACGAACGTGAAAGCCAACGTCGATTTTAATTACAAATAAATATAACATCAATAGGCGAACACGCGTATAAAGTTATTAAAAATTTCAAGGCGAATTTTAATAAGAATCAAACCTGAACTTATTCAGATATGATCGTGATGTTATTTATTTCTCAATGGACGTACCGGAGTTCTATTTACTCTGTGGCCGATTTCGATTTCGTAAGAGATCAATAATTATGTTATCAAAACAGACGCGAGGAGTTTTTGTATGGAATAGGTCTAAGGTCGATGGTTGTGTCAGTTCAATATCTGACGATTTCGTTATTACAAAACTTTAATTACTTAAGCTACAAAGATACGTCGTAATAGAAGAATAAAAATTCTTTTTTGAGGTTATACTTCTTTTGGCGTGTTTGGGAGTAATTATGAGAATGAATTTCTACAATGCCCAAAAGCGACACCAACTTCATGGTGTTACCATGGTAACCAGTAACAACTTTTTGAAATTAACTAACTCCAAGTTATTTAACTGAATCCAATTATATTATAATACAAAGCAGATATGCCATTAGCGGTCGAAAGGTGAAGACTCGAAAGCGTAATTAAGACCCTTTTTTATAGCTTACGTCATGTTCACATTCACGCTTAAGTGACAAACACTAGCCGCCTTATTACAAGAAATCTCAACAACCCTGGTTTAAACCCGAACTACGTAGTCTAGCTTAATCTCTAAAACCATGGTCTAAATGAATCCGTATTACAAAACGTACACCAAATCAGAACTTCATAAACTAGAAATTTGAACCACGGTCAATCAATTATGACAGATAATCATTCGATAAATCCGATAAGGCACAAAACTCGTAACTAAGCGGATAGCTAATTCAAATGAATAATCTTAAATTTGACACTTCTGACATAAGTCTAAATCTGTGGTCTAAATAGTTAAACCTGGGAACGCAATGGTTTAAAGTTGTTACCATAGATAGTCCAGGTTTAACATTAAACTACGTTTTGTAATATGAATTTGTAATAAACCATTTCCAATGTAGATTTAAACCAGGTTTTTTAGTTAGACCACGTTTTGTAATAAGGCGGTAGTTGTCCTCTTTTTTCATATTATTTTAATTACGCTATCCTTTTTACACCATTCGACCCGTGTGAATGTTGCCGTTACTGTCTTTGAAACACTTTTGACCGGTGATTTTGTATGAGTATAACATATCTATAGTAAAAAATTTCATTGATTGAACATCTATCAATAGCTTTTAATATCCTTTATTGACAAATAAACAATAATTGGCACACTGTTTAAATTTTTTAGTTATTTTTGTTTTGTTTCGCGAAAGAGGTAGGCTTCTTAAGTGAGTACGTCAGTACGCATACACGCTTTTTTAATTATGTTATATAACATACACAAGTTTAAGTGACCGGCTCTTAGTTCACCAAACTGAAGAAAGCAGAGAATAGTATGAATAAAGTTTGATATTGGATTGTAATAACTCGGAATCAGTATTCAATACTCCTTTGTGGACACTTCAATGAAGGGAAGTGAGAGTTACATATTGTGCGGTTATTAAAACTTTACTCGACAAAGAAATTCGAATCTTAGTTCATCGTGCGCACGTAAAAGGATTTTGAAATGTTACCAGCACAGTGTTTCCATCCAACTATCACGTGGGTACCTTCAAGAGAAGAATGAGTGGCTGTTACTCGAAACTAGTGCACGCCGTCTTTCGACCACATCGTGACTTAACATCGGTTTTGATCGTGGTCAAATTTATTCATAGTTAAAAAAAAAACTAGCCGTGAATCAGAGTGTCAACATCGAAAATACGTGGAAAGAGAAATCTTAAGTACGCTGACGATGAAACAAGGAATAAATTGAAAGTATTATAGTTTGATCAATTTAAATAATTACTCATTAGAATTAAGTATTAGGGCTATCCGCAACCTACCAACGCATGTTGATATGGTAGAAGTGAGAGGTATTTGTGACATTGAAATTAATGGGCAGTCAAATATACTTATTTGCTTGTATTAAATCGGGTATTATCGTGGGTGGACTAGATGGCCGAACTAATTGTCCTTAAATCGATAATGAGCTAAATTGAGCCAGTCAGCAGCCATCGCTAACCGGCTAATTGTACAAAGGCACCGCAACTGCTAACTGGAGCAAGGTGAAAAGTTAATTATGTGATATTGATTTGTGTTCAAACTAAATTACTTAATGAATATGTTGAATTATTGGCAGTTTACGCTTGCAAGCAACAAAACTATAATATTACGTGTGAAGAGTACTGTCCTTGGCCTGACACACGGTAGCCTACATAAATCCTACATGCCCAGTATATGACGCCCAAAAGTCTGTTACTTGCGAGTTCGACATAACGTTTCCTTGGCGCTACAAAGATGGATTTTTTATTTCATATAAGAGAAAGCTGAGTACCGGATACTGAGGAAGTCATTGGATAAGGCTTAGGTCTAGAAGTGGACTGATATAGGCTGATGATGATGATGATATAAGAGTAAAAATTGCTAAGATTTAGCTCAATTTCTTAGGTCCTACCCCTCAGTCTGTAGTCATTACCTCATGTACTGTGTGTATGTATGTTTCTTACAGACTCCGAAACGGTTAGACCGACTTCGAAGAAATTTTCAGGAAATTTTCAGATTGGCCCAGCGAGTATTCCTGTGAAGATTAGTAACGATCGAATCAACATAATTAGGCTTGAAATGGGCCGACAAGGTTGCGGGAGTACACTGGATGAGAGCGACCTATCGTTAAGGCGATCAATGGAGAAAGCCTATGTCCAGCAGTGGGTGACTTTGGGCCTAAAAGAGAGAAACAGAGAGAGTTTTGAATTAGTAAGGCTTGTTATTAGACTTATTAATTACGTGTTCCTGCTGTTATTAGTAATAAATAGATTTAAAGATATGGTTAGTAGAATACGAATATGGCGTCCTAATTCACCTTTTTACATTTATCATTTGTTTAACATTTAATTGTGGATTGAATATGTATTAATTACTATACAGTATGGACTACAATCATACTGTGCCGACCTCACAAGAGTGGGAAAAGGGCAAGGAGATGATGATGATGATGAATATGTAACTAACGATGAATTTCATAATGTCATTATACAATGTATTCTGAACTCCCTAAAATAAAATAAAAAATTCTTAAAATTCTCACAGCGCTTCAAAGCTACTTTACGCTGTTTAAAAAAACCTTAGCTATTCCGGTTCTTAACCAGCGAATCAATAACATAAATCTCATTCCGAAATTTCAAGAGAATGGTACTTGATATCATTCAAAAGAAATTCCAGGAGAATTAAATCGTTGGAATGCTTTACTCTTAGCAACGTACAAACGTACAAATATTCAGCGATGAAATTGTAGTAATCGATACCGCGTACCTTTTTATTTGAATACCTCATCGTCTTTTACCTGCTGATCAGGGATCGTAGGAAGTAAAATCGCTTGCGCTGTATACATACGTTGAAAACATTAAAGCTGTTAAAAGGGGTAAGAAGTGCAAGCGATTTTGTACTCTAAAGGTAATTTGAGTGAATGTGATCACACGTATGCCGAATCATTTAATCAGCGGTCGATGTAAAGGGCTTATTATAAAGATCGCAAGGAATTTCGATTGCGAGTAATCAGATCGCAGCTGCGTATACCAACAATCGAGACATCGAGTGAAGGATCTCTCGTAATAACAACGTTTTGTTCGTTCAAATGAATTTTACGATTCATAATAAAATGTAAAGGGAACTTATCGTTTCGGAATTGAATTGCTTATGAATCGATATCCGAAGTACCCATCGTGTATAGGCAGTAATTTGTGGATATCGTTGGTGTTTTGTTTGATTTTTTCTTCACATCTGTAATCAGTGAGGGTCGTTGCCGTAACATCACCAAAGATGTTTAGTTCGTTTTTGACAAAACATTTATAACCCATTCGTTAATATAGTTGCCTGATCTCAAAATAAAACTTCATTATGGTCTTCGTAAATAAACGTAATCACAAACCTTATTTATAAAAAGTAAAAAGACCTCAGATCGACCGGTCCACTACGACCTCACAAGATAGACGTGAAGTAGAAGTATTCTGCGTTTCATTTGACGAGTGAGCCGGAGGCTTAATTCTAGTCCTTTTCCCTTTCCTTTCCAAGAAAAGGATGGGAAGGGGAAGATATTTCACGGGAGAGGGGAGGGATAGAAAAAAGAAATATCCTATTTTCTGTATGTCCTCTCCTCTGTCCATTAAAGGTAGACAACGCATCTGCAACTCTATTATGACTTTTAATGCAAACCTCGAGTGGTAAGATTGCCATTTTACGACGAAGATACAAGTGAATACGGGTTCCATTTAAAGACCAGGTTATCCCTTAGCGTAGCAATTGAACTATTCTGCTATACGTACCAGTGTATCAATATTCGGCTTCTTTTTAATTAAAATTGTGTAATTTACCTGTAAAAAAATAATTGTTGATTAACATTAAATGCAAACAAATTATTTAGTGGTTACATGTTTAGATCAAAGTTGACTGGGATTTGAACTTACAAACATTCGACCTGTGCCTACCTTTACTAGCCAATAAAGTATTAGTCATATAAAGTATATTCGTTCATATTTATCACTAGCGATCCGCCCCGGTTTTGCACGGGTTGCTTTTCCATACAAACTTTTATCTCCTACTTTAGACTTTTAGTTTCCCTATTTCTCTTTTTTAAAAAGAAATTACTATTGTGTGTTTGTTTTTTTTTATTACGTTTGTGTGTTTGTCTGTGCATTGATGAGATTGGTATAAATATAAGTTCGTATGAACAAAATTGAAAAAACCGTTTCCATTCTGCCTATCCCGTTTATCAGGCATGGATCCACGACAATAGAAGTGCAGTAAAACAAGTCTGAAGGCATTTATCTAGTGACCGGCGCGACAGCAAGCTCAGCGGGCACTCGCTTACGGCTTATACCGTAATGCACAGTTTAATTGCCGGCACTCGATAACATCGCCAGCAAACAATGCTACGGAACCACGGCCACTACGGAAACCTATATTTAAACTGATGGTACTATCGTGGTTTCATTATGGACGTGTTCTGTAAGTTCCGTCTTTTACCGGAACACTGAGGGGCTCAACGACGCCCATGGACACCTGCAACACCAGAGGAACTGCAGATGCAGACCTGCAACACCAGAGGAACTGCAGATGCAGACTACTTAGATACATAGGTGTTCGATATAGCTTCCACACATTAATAACAGACTATTCATTTCATGTCACTGTCGACGGGTTTTTATAGTTAGGCTCAGCGTAAACGGGCGACCGACCACAGCCACTAGTGGCAAGACAAGATTTTTAGTTCTATACATCACACGCGTCACTATGGAGCACGACACGCGATGTTGATACATTTATATTGGAAATTTGGTGGCTTTTGATACTGTTACAAATGCGCGCGGCAGTCACCAGTGGCTGTGGTCAGTGGCCCGTTTGCGCCGAGCCTAAGATGTGTAGTACTAAAGAGTGCTAATTTCAGCAACTCGACGTTTTATGCGTTAGTTTACTCGAAGATTTCGATTTGAAATGGTCTTTGCAGGTGGTATTAGAACACTGTTACGATGGCATAAAAAGAATTTGTAAAGTAAGTGATTTTCAGAGACGAGTGACAGTTTTATTTCTCTTTAGCAGTTAGCCAAGTGCTAGGTAATAGCAGATTATTTGACCGTAGTGTTGCTATTAGTCCCTGATCTACCGCACGCGTGCGCACAACAGAATATTGATGGCCGATAACAGCCATGTCTCTCCACGCCCTCATCCATCTCCGTCTGTCGCGAGGTGAAAGTGACTCCTAGAGCGTGCTACGTCCGCGGACTCACTAATGAGGGGGAGAAATGGTGGTGCAATGTTGATGTGGGTGAAAGTGGTCGTTAAGATTGCGTTATGTTACTCCATGACATGGCAACACAACGCAATGTTAACGAGCACTTTCATGTGATACGTGTGTACCATTCACTTACATTAGTCTATAGAAATATCTGCGAAGACTTAAATCTTAACTGACATTGCTAGCCACACTAAAGAGCAGCGACGAGCCTTAGAAAATAAAATTGCAAATCCGGCATCCTGATCGAGTCTTGAGATGACGTACAACTCCTTTGTTTACAAATAAATTGATGGAAGAGCTGGGTAATGCTATATATTTTAACTGTGATAGAATTTATTTTTGCAACCTTAATTGTATAATATTGACAATAAGCTCAAATTGATAGGAATTGAATGTAAATGGTATATGACAACAGCTCACGTTACAAATCGTGATAATGGTCCACGGAAAAATGCGGGTCACTGTGTTAGATCGTTTCCTGGGTCGGAATGTATCCGATGCATATTAAGGTCCCCCATATAGTCCCGACACACCTCACGACACGGGCCCGGCCCACCATTGTATGCTGACTGATAGCTTGTCGGCGGCCGACAAATCGAGATCGATTCCGATATTATTCTTAATTTCTGATGTATCTTTCTCGTTCTAACTATACAATAGTTATATATTTCGGTCCCATTCTAATTGGAAGCGTGAGCTCGCCTCGACTCGATCTGTTACTATCATTCGTCACACTGATTTTTTGTTTTCGAAACACTGATAAGAGGATTCAATGTGACACGTAATAAATAACACAAATATCGTGATGGAGGTTATATTTCAGCTTGTATTTCATTATTTATATTTAATATTATAAATACGAAAGTTTGTAAATATGGATGTTTGTTCCTCTTTTACGCAGAAACGACTCAACGGATCTGGATGAAATTTGGCACAGAGATAGATTATAGTCTGGAATAGTACATAGGCTACTTTTTATCCCGGAAAAATGTACTGCTACCGTGGCATAAATTTTCGTTTGTTTTTGTACAGGTGCATATCTACGTATATAAAAGGCGTTGTGTGTATTTATGTATATACATACACAAAATATGAATAAAATTTTAAATCACAGTATGAAGATGCAAATCACGACCGGAAACCTGCATACCAGGGAGCGGTTCAGAGCTGTACAGAATAGGAAACACATCGTTAGAGTGCCGTCACGTTGTGGGGGTCGCTGGAGGCCGGCGTGGACGTGGACATCCGCTGCCGACACCTAGCTGCTTGTTTTATTTATTTGTAACAAAGGTCAGATATTTTTAACAATGAATAATGCATACCGATTTCATAAACATCGTATTGTATTATTATAAAATTAACATGATATATTTTTAGATATATTTACTCTCATCTGGGGTATAGCCAGACGCCAAATTGTAACACACGAATCTTAATTCCTTCTGGAACAAGAAATAGAAAGATCCAAATTTGTATCCAGAATATAAAATAGAAACGATATACAAGTTAAAATCAAGTATTGAGTAAGATTAAGTAACTTAACTAAGTAATGTTTACGTCTAATCCATTGTTTGTAATGAGCTGAAACAGTTACTACATATCTCTTACAAATCAAGCTAGTTTCCCACTGGCGAGAATTCGCATGCATTTGCAAATGCTCGCCCCAATTGGCATAATTGCATGGCCCAGTGATTACACCGACAGTAGGTTGCAGTTCATACATTTCATACAGATTTATACCACGATTTGTCAATTCAAAAAATATTTGATTAAGCAAAATAAAGAAAAAGGTACAGTCCACGAATTTCATTGTATGCGATAATTATTTCAACAATGTATCGTGTATTTATGGGATCTGTTCTCAACTACAAAATATCGACATGTAAGTGAACAACTTGTTCTTACTCAAGATTTTTACTTTCGACACAATAATTGTGGATTGTTTTGTTTGATGGGACATAAGTACCTCTTTTTTCATTTAATCAAACTTCTCGGACTAATAGTAAACAGTATATAATAAATATTTATGTAACTATATCGAATACTTACTTAAATAATGTTTTTATAAGATGGCAAACGAGTAAAACTGTTCACCCGATATCAAGTGTTCGCTACCCATAGACATCAGCAACAAGATCCGTTGCCTATCTTTAATGGACTGACATTTTCTATCCATCCCTGTCAAATTCTCTTTCTCTTCCTATCTTTCCCTTATTAGAAAAGGAAAGGACTAGGATCAGGCCTCCGGCACATCACTCATCAGACGAAACGCAGCATACTTCTATATTCTTTACTTCACGCCAGTCTTCTATGAGGTCAAGGTTCACTGGCCGACCAAGTCGAGCCGACCCATTCGTGCAAAGGATGTTATTGCGAGCTCTACCACTCTGTTCGTATGTATGTTAACTACAAAACATTGTAGAGTGGTAGCTTTGTTAGACGCCGAAATTTACAGAAAAACCTTTAGTTAAAACCTCGGCTTTGTAACAATTTCTTAGTACCAGTAACAATCTAAAGATGTCACCGTGTCCAAAGTGGGGCGATAGGTCATCGGTACACTGCTACAAACGGTGTGCAGAACGACCGGGTGCAACGATAAGTCTCCAGTGAATACCACGTTCACACAGGCCTTAGGACGGGCGGGTGCGCGCGGGCGGCGCAGGCGGTGGGCACGCGTGACCTGACATTTGGCTGATGCGCCCTCCCGGAGCATCCCGATCACGTAACGCTTACCTCACCGTATCTACATTTCCTCCTACCACTCTCTAATGTCATTTTAACTTAAGTTTTGAAGATGAGACTTTGTTAACCAGTTACAATTACGTAAACGTTTATAATTATAAAGCCAAATAAGAATACACACTACCTAGTTACACCTTTAGAATATTGACATTCAATCAAATAAACCGACTATAAAATATGTACATGTACCTAGGACCTCGCAGTAGAGAAATACCGACATACCGACGAATAATAAAGGAATACTCGACCTTGAGAATATACAAAAAAATTATATATTTATGTATTATATAAAATCTACAGCTTGTTTACCATATTATATACAATAACATAAATCTATTATCGATTTTTATTTTATAGACCATACATATAAAATTTAAAAAAATATCAGCTCACGCCCGTAACCCAGAGGGGTTGGTAGAGATTATGTATTTCCATTCCATTTCAGAAGTAGCTACGTGATTGTGTGTATTTAACATTTGACAAGCAATTTTTACAACCTATCATTTAGATCTTCTAGAATATATTCAAAAATTTTATGTGTTTATTTAAATTAGGTAAAATCATAACTAAAAAATATAATTTACTATGTGAAAAAGTTATTTGCTATCGACATCAAAACTTTCAAAAGATAATCTCATATAAGTGGTCGTTGGATTTCCACAAGACTGTCTTTACCTTTAAACGCCTGTAATAACTATAAACAGAACATTGCGGTCACGTTACGTTGCAACGAAGATATAAATGATTTTACACGTTCCATCATACGACCGGCGTCTCGACCGCAACGTAGTTAATTACGCAATCGCAGACCTCAAACAGGTGGCCATACAGCTACCCGGCTCTTCTCTCGGCCGCATTTCATACCTTTCGAATTCAGTCATTTTACACATCTGCCTCATACACAATAGGGAGTAATTATAATCCTACGGGTGAGCTCTATCACAATGGCATAAGGTCTAAAAGGGTTTAGGTTTTTACTCGAGATAGAAAGGTGATTTTTGTGTGAATTGTACGCCTTAATAAAGATCCAAATGATAATGTTAAGAAACAACAGTAAGAAAGAATAGGCGGCTGAATGATTGCGTGACCGCGCATACTTGGAGACCAACTTTTCCAAAGAAAGAATGCGCGTAACGACAATTTGGAGTTATACGAAAGGAAGAATTTAGTACAGTTTACGTAAAAAAGACAATGAGGTTTGTATAAAGTGAGGCCGTGAGAGTTTATTTAACTGGATTTAACATCAACATCTTAAGGCACAGTGTTCAGTGGTTTATTTTCTAGTTGTGAGCTAAACAAGGCTTGTACACACGATGCGCGGGCTGCGAACCGATAAGCGGACACGAGAGGTCTCCCAGACGGAGCGGCGCCGACCGGCGTTAGCCACGCAGTGTAGCGGCTATTTTATCCCTCGTATTTATACAAAACATGAACGGATACGACCGTATCACAAACTTGAGGTGGTAATGGAAACAACTGGTCACTTGACACCAATTATAACGTACTTTGTGTAGTAAAAATATGAATTATTCTTTTATAGGAGATGGCAAACGAGCAAGCGGTTCACCTATTATTGAGTGACCGCTAGCCCTAGGCATTTGCAACAAGCTAATGAGCAAGCCAAGGAAGAGATAAATCCATCCCCTCCCCCGACAAATCCTTTTTCTCTTCTCATATTTTCTAATAAAGAAAGGGAAAGGTAGACGATCGAAATTAGAAGGTGATGTCGTGGTATTTCACCGGTCGAGGCGACCCATTTGTGAACAGATGTTGTTGCGGGCTCTATCAACATTCAGAAAACATCTCATTCT
>JWHW01029197.1:211539-226848 GCA_000931545.1 Papilio glaucus | reverse complement strand
GATGTTGTGACTAGAATTAAGAAAGGTATGCTTTGGTGGTTCGGGTTGGAATAATTGGAGAGTAACAAGGCAAATTCATTTTGCTAGATACATAGTATGCTATTATAAAAAATGATGATGGTAGATATTTTTTTATAGAAGGAGATGGCAAAGGAGCAAGCGGTTCACCTAATATTTAGTGAACGCTTGCCCTAGGCATTTGCAACAAGCTAATGAGTTACTACCTTTAATGAATGGAGGAAGAGATAAAAGGAAAAGATGATAATTCCTTTTCTAATACCCTCCCCATACAAATCCTTTTCCTCTTCTCATCTTTTCTAATAAAGAAATGGAAAGGTAGACGATCGAAATTAGAACGTGATGTCGTGGTATTGCACCGGTCGAGGCGACCCATTTGTGAACAGATGTTGTTGCGGGCTCTATCAACATTCAGAAAACATCTCTTTCTCCTTCTTATCCACTGGGAATTTTTTATATGCTACATATATTAACTCAAAGATGACTATATTTGATAATAAGATATATATATACTTTTTTTGTGAAAGATTTACGCACGCGTAAATAATGTTTTGCGTTCCTTTTTCTATGTACAACAAAATACATAATAAAATAATTTGACTAGGTCAACTTTTTATGTATTTGTTAAGGCGGAGCTGTAACCGTGGTACTTTATGTTTAAGTATTAAATGTTAAATCCGTTGCATCACTTCCCTCTAACAGTTACACCGGAAACATAAAGTATTAGTGACGCAACACAAGCTTTACTTTTAATTACTAGTTTTGCATAAGCATCGAGCGTAAAGGAAGTTATAGATTTGTATAACACCTTCCTAAAACCATTACCTCCTGGGGTCATCTTTTTTATTTGGACTAACCTAGAAAAAAAACATGCGGCGCATGGCGCAATTATTTTTCAAATACTAAAAAAAAGTAATCTCTCCCGTATTCGAGGGTTAGGCAGTGATTATGGATTTCCATTTGGTACGATCCTGGCACACCTCTCTCGCTTCTTCTACATCCATACATCTACGCATACATATTCGTCGGTTACGAGTACTCCTTATATTATTTTTCTTTAATATGTATGTATAAAAATAATACAAAAAGTAAATAAGCGATTTTTAATCTTCATCATATGGAGTTTTCTAATTGCATATCGTTAATTTTCCTGTCATGATAATAGTTTGAACTGGTTTGTGCAACTTATCTTCTCTATAGTTTACTAATGGCAAGTGTAACCTTTTCTAAGTATATAACCTTTTCTAAGTATATATTTTTTCAATAAGCAAAAAATATAACAACAATTTTAATAAAAAAATCACACAAAATATACATAGTAGTTTGAGTTACGTTTTGACCCTTAAACAATTAGGATCCGTGCGGTAGGTCAAGAACGAAGGAGCCGCGTAATCCGCGATGCACTTCGCAACTTTCGCTGCGGGTCAACGGCCTGCGGCGCCAAATTATTGCCGCGTTGCGCGCGGCTCTTGCGTCACGAATAGGCATTTCATATTGACTGTCGAAATATTAATAGCCTCATTTTCGACTACACAAACAAGCCCTTACGCATTTTGAATTTATTGGTTCAGACACCACCACATGAATTTTTGAAAAAGGAACACCACCACATAAATTTTTGAATAAAGAACACCACCACATAAATTTTTGAATAAGGAACACCACCGCATGAATTTTTGAATAAGGAACACCAGCTCATAATTTTTTGAAAAAGGAACACCACCAGATAATTTTTGAAAAAGGAACACCACCACACAAATTTTCAATCAGAATAGGATTTGACAAGAGTGTTCCACAGAAGTATAGCTTATAGAGTGCCAGAATGTAAATACCAATTTATAATTAATCAAATAGAAGAAGAATAAAGCCGAAATCATATAGACGAATACATCTGTCCTAAATCATATTTCCTTCTTATATCCAACAAAAAATGGAAACGGACATGAAACTCCTTCAGCGTTGCGTATCATCACCTTCTTTAATACCCCCGTAACCCAGAGGGGTAGGCAGAGATCATTTATTTCCATTTGGCAAGATCCTGGTACACCTCTCTCGCTTCTTCTACATTCATACATCTACGCATACATGCTCGTCGGTTATGGGTGCTCCTTATATAAATAAAAATATCTCCGTAACGAATGATGTAAACCGAGTAATTGTGTGAGTAGCAAAAGTAAAAGCCACCAAATGTAATAACTATTAAATCACTGGAGATAAACTAAGACAATAGTGAGCTAGTGAGAGCGGCGGCGCAGCGACCGCCGCGATGATCGATTAGCGACGAAATCGAGAAATAGAAACCGATAGATCTCTACGCGAGCGAGATAATCGAGTCACAAGACATCGGAACAATTGTACGATGAATGCTTGAATCAAAAGTTTCACTATAAGTCACTTTTTATATGTAACAAAAGAACGTATTAGTAGTGTCGGAAAGACAAATGATTATTTCGTATGCAGTTAATTATTCTTGCTTAAATAACTCTTAACAATATTCTTGAACTTGCTTAAGTTGTTATTAAAACAACAGTCGATAATGTTAAAATTTTTACCGAGGCTAGGATTCTTGGAAAGCTCATTGGTCAGGTAAGTCATTACTCAGTTCATTGGTCATCAAACTGAGCAGATCACATTTGAAATCATCAAAATAACCAATACTCTCATAATTCATTGTGATTTGCAAATGTAGATATAACTTTACAAGGCTAATGCATTTATAAAAAGGTAATTTGTCATATCATAATCATTGGCCATCATTTGCGAATTGGAAGACTAACCGGGCACCGTACATGTAGGCGAGGCGTTGCTGATGCTAGTTCGTATTTTAGGCGTAAGCTAGTTTTAAAGAATCAATATCACAATGGGAATAGCACGTCGTTATATAGGCATATAAGTTTTCTATCAATTAATAACTTAAATGTGATAATTTACCGAAAAAATACACATACATATGAGTAAAGTAGAAATCTGTAGACAGGTTAAAAAATAACATCTTTTTTAAACACGTAAATTGAATTTCACTTAAACGAGGTTGCTGGGAAATTAATCCTCGACTGAACATTACTCCGTTCTACTTACAAGTACATTTTTATATAGAAAAATTAACATAAATCAATCAGCATTATGTAAACAGTAAATTATGATACAGTCACACGAGTTTGAGAACGTAACAGCAATTCCCATGCAATCGGTTTCTGCGGACTGTACAAGTATAATCGCGTTGAAAAGTGTAAATAAAAGAATATAATGACTGTTTATTTTAATGTTTAATGTACTAAAATATTTCCTATCAAACACCAAGAAGGATAATTTCGTAAGTTTTACACAATCGCCATTATATGTCAAGCTCAGCTGCTCTAACCACTTCTAAATTTCAGCCAACAGCCGTGCGCTGCTGGACGTAGGCCTCTCACATTGATCGCCACCAATATTAGTCTCCTGTCGTCCTAATCTCATCCAGTGGACTCCTGCAACTTTGAGACTCTCGCAACCTTGACCAGATCATCAGGCCTTGTGGAAGGCCTACACTGCGTCGATCCTAAAATTGTTAAGTAATAATAAAAACTTTATTTAACAGTAGTTAAATAAATGTCAAAGGATTATGAAATGTACACGACCAAGCAGTGTAGGGCTCCCATAAGATTGACCGAGGTTCTGATTCAAGACCGCTAGAGTCCATTTAATGAGGGTGAAAAGGGATCTTTGTGTCGATCGTGGGAGTACGTCCTGCAGCGGATGTCTTTTTGCTGATTATAATGATGTACTTTGTTCGTCACAGTATATACTATACAAATTGAAACATAATGCAGCATATTAACACAATTCTTAGTTTTAGTTTTTTATTCCGCTTGTGGACACGACAGTACCTCGCAACACGGCGTCGTCCCTGACTGACTTCCAAGACGATCCTTACGGCGCAAATTAGCATTTAATTGCCACCGGAGCGTTGATAAGGTCGCGTAACTTCTGTGTATGGTCTATGGCCTTATTTATGATTGACTGGCTGCGAGCGCGGAATCAAAAGATCCAACAAAAAATCAATATTTTTAAAATTCGTTCTCGTTGTCGTCTGTTCAGCCGATATTCGCCCACTTCTGGACGTAGGCCTCCCCCATTGTTGGCCAGAAAGATTGGTCTTTTGCCCCCCTCATCCAGTGGGCTGCCTCGATCTGTACGTGGCCGCCATTCTAGGACCTTTCGGCCCCATGGGCTATCTGTTCTGCGAGCAATGTGTTCGATCCATTGCCACTTAAGGTTTGCCGTTCTTTGGGGCAATGTTACCTTGGTTCTACTGTGGATCACATCAATTTTTATACTTCACGCAGAGAGTCACCAAGCATTGCCCTCTCACCTTGGGCTTTGCAATGGTGCTCGCAATTTTTTAATTCTTCAAAATCTATGCAATATTTTAATACTAGAATTCAAGATGACTAAACTATGTGGAACTCTGTTATACAATCTGAAATCTATGCTCAATGTGCGTGTTTTTGAAAACTGTCCCCTCCAAGCCACAGATAATAAACTGGGTTAGCACAAAAGTGTAAGAGACCGCAAACCCTGCCGTCGCTATTCGAGATGCAAGTTTTTATCAAGGCATATAAGCATAATTGAATTTAATAAACAGCGTCTACTTTCTTTTGCGCGGGCCTATATTAATTTATTGATTTCACGCGCAGGAGACAAAAATAACACCATTCAATCATTAGCGGGCGTATACTGCTTAATATTTTCAAGCGAATAACGTCCTTGGTGTTATTACTTTATGGTATAAATTTCCAGCGCGCTAATTACCCTCACTAATAACAATACGATTCGCAGGAGAACCGTGCGACAGTTTTGAAATTGCTTTGTGAAAAATTACTTTCGGTTGTCTTAACGAGAATTGTCAGAAAGAAATGCGTTGATTTATTTAATCTTTATTTTCAAGGAGTCAAGGTCTCAGAGATAAGAATTGGAAAATGGCATAATCGAAACAACCAATTAAAAAAAGGAAAAAAAATATACTAAGCTTATAATCATGTAATCAAGCCTTAAATGTACCACTTGCATGTCTAATCCCATACCATGAAGCCGTACTATAAAATCAAGAACACATAAACACACGCCGAAGGACCGTAATTTAATATTTCGTCTCGAACGCAAAGGATCTAATCAAATATATTAGCCAATGTCGATAATGGTTTGTTCAAGGTTTAACCACAATGTAACAGACACTGTTTGTTAACAAGAAACCGAATATTCGAAGCCTGTCCGCATACATTAATGGAAGAAGAAAGGGTAAAAAGTCTTGGGGCATGATGGTTTTACCCTTTTTTGAATCCTAAAACTTATTACATACTTTTATTTACGAAGCGATTTTTTTTAAATGTCAATGATGAGTTTCGTCAGTTTACATCTGTCCATTAAAGGTTGGTCATTTAAATCAGGTGAACCGCATGGTAGTTCGCCACCATCTTCTATTAAACAGGAGTATTACTAAAACTAGTGGAATGTGGAACAATCGTAATAATTCTTAGGTAAATTAATAAACAAGGGTTGAAACGAGCGTGGCATTGAATGTGTGACTAGCAAATATATTTTGTTCCCAGAGCCACTCAACAAATTGTTTAGATAAGGGTTTCTTAGCACGCGGGCCGCAACGCAGAACAAATTAAAATTAATTAAATAACCTTTCATTAAATATGGTGGTTGTTGATTAACATAAAAACCTTCTACAGGTACAATCTTTATAATTCAAATGACTGACATCTTAGTATTATTGGGATATTTTACTATCACAGAGTTTTTTTTTTAATTTTTAAATGGTGATGACGTACTGAAACTATTTTATATTGCTCGTGAAAAAAACATCTGTCGATCTTTTTCCATTTATTGCCGATCTGTCAGTGTGTCACTTCTACATCTTCCGCTAGCAAGGTTTCTAAAATTCTTCTTAAATTCTGATGGTTTTATTAAAAAAAAAAACCATAACTATTTTTACTGAAAGAGCAAGAGAATGTAAAAAAAGGCATTGCAACATTTATTCAAGACAATGATTGAATCCAAGACTTTGATGGAATAAAGCAACGAAGGAGTATAAAAAACGCAGGCCCTCGGTGTTGAGTTGGTGGTCCCTGGTGAGGTCTATTGCGATGCCACGCGCGGCTAGGTTCAACAAACGCTGCCTATTGGCATGCGATACGCGCCCGCCGCTGCTGTACGTTACTACGGATTTATTTGAGCGAAAGCTTCTGTCGTAACGCTCTCTGTTAGGATTGTTACATTACGCAGTTAAACAATCAGTTTGTAAAGTACTTCCTAAGCTATGTGCCAAAATATGCGCATCGGTCATCGATACGGCATCTTACTACTAAACTATGTCAGTCAAATGTTTGAGGGTCTTATTACGAGTAGCATACAAGCTCATAATTTATTTTAGGAGCTTTCTACAGTAACTTCGCCTCCGACACGATAGTTTTATAAAAGTGTACATAATTCAACATTTCAAGAGAAACTATTTTCTCCTCAAATGTTGTATATTATTTTCCTTTATTTTTATATTTAGTAATATTGTCATATAGAATAAGCAAGACTTGATCTAAAAATGAAATGGAGATCTTAACTAACTTTTTATCAGACTCGCATGTCAAAAGCTTACGAAATGAATTGTCCTGGTACCGATATGTTTCTAGGATCGGGTACATTATTGTTCGTACTTATAAAATTTATTTTTTTGATTCAATCCCAATTAGGTTCGATATAAGGCTAAAGTATTCACAAAAAAATTATTCTGAAGAATTCCAGTTCACGACGACGATAATATATAATTAAATGGAGGACTGTCTGCGTGTGGATAATTCGTTCGTCCGTGAAGGCCGCTGTTATTTATTAAAAAAATACGGACATATAAAATAGCAGATAATTAGTATAAGCACAAAGTAATATGTTATTTTTAACAAGCGCTAAACGGCGGAGAAAAAAGGTTCTACGCTGTAATGGTGGCAATGGCAAATGAGGGTAGTTTACCTATTAAATAGTTTCTACAAATTAAAGGCCTCCTTTGCTATAAATAACATTATGCTTTAAATATTTATTTTACAACGTTTAAAAGTATACAAATGTTATAAATATCCAATTCAAATGGTAGATGACAGGTTTGTTTTAATGGAACGTGGTGACAAACAAGCAAGCCGGTCATATGATATTAAAAGACCGCAATCAATAGCCGTAATGAGTTGCAGATGCGTTGCCTACCTTTAATGGACAGAGGAGGGGATAGACGGGGAAAGGATATTTCCTTTTCCCATCTATCCCATCCCCGTCCAATACTCTTCCCCTTCCCATCCTATCCTCATTAGGAAAGGATGGGAAAGTGAATAAGACTGAAATTAGGCTTCCGGCACTTCATTCATCAGACAAAACGCAGAATACTTCTACTTTACGCCTATCTTCTGTGAGGTCGTGGTATCTCGAGTGGTCGAGCGGGGCCATTCGTGCAGCAGATGTTGTTGCGAGCTCTACCACTGTTTCTTTTATTTAAATATTTTCGGGATAATCTGTACATCCAACAGCCAGAAACATCTATAATAAGATTATTAAAAAACTAGAACTAGACCTGCTTCGACTACACAGTATTAACGTTGATAATAGAAGTGAGTTTCTACTCATCATTTATTATCCATCACAAGATTTAACTCAAATCGAGAAAGATTAGAAGACTGACGGCCGGATTCTGAAAAGCTGATCAAAGGAAAAATTAATTAGATAGTTGTCAAATGTCATAAAAATTGCTAGAAGCATGATCATCGACTAAGATGGCATACGGCAGGTCTCCATTCTTTCAGAATAGAGATACCGCGCGTTTGAACGAAGCTAGCTCGTCGTTCATCGCGCGAACTGCAAAGGATTGGAATAAGTTGCCAGCGTCAGTGTTTCCGTGCGATTATGATGAGGGTACTTTCAAGAGAAGGGTGAATAGGTTGTTACTAAATAGTGCAGACCATTTTTCGATCACGTCACCACTTAACATCAGATGGGTTTGTTTATCAAACGCTAATTTATTCAAGAAACTATAATTGATTTGACATGGGTGTTAACTTGATCGGAGTGTTAGTTGAATAAACTTTGACAAACCTTTCAGAAACCGGGCGTGCATGTAATAATGATAACACTGTAATATGTATGTAATAATAACTTCTGTAATGGACGAAGATAAACGTGAAGATATTCTACGCGTTATTAATATAATAACTAAGATCTTTAGGTGCATCTACCTCACGCAAGGAACGCTCACCAATTTTGTCAAATTTTACAAACGCCTCGACCGCTCCGCGCCGCTACTGTAATGAGTTGGGCATTAAAATGGCCGCGGGTAATTGTTTACCAACATGCGATCGTAAAAGCGTTGTAGGGAAATGTTACGTTTTGTATAGCTGTTCAGCATTCCTCTGACAACAGAGTCTATTATTCAGATTCCGTTAAATTATTAGGTCTCGCATTGGACGTGCATTGACGTCGGGCCTCAGTACCACTGATGAGTGACTAGCCAATAAATTACCTGTTATCTTTTGTAAGGCCGTTACTTTGCAGAACAAACTACATAAAAGCAGGAAAGGCAATTCATAAGATCTCGAGGCCCGCTTTCCCGGAAGGTACACAAAGGTTACGTGCCACTCATAAACTGGATTCATACCAACCAATACAAAGATGTTAAACATGAAATCACTACGTTGAACAAAATACTAGCCACATTATAGCCTAGTCTTTGAGTTAGTTATAGTTTAACTCGTAAAAAAGATGGTTCCTTTTCTTATCCCTCCCCGTCCAATCCTCTCATCCTATCATTATTAGGAAATTAAGGGACAGGGAAGAGGACTGAAATTGGGCCTCTGGCACCTCACTCCTCAGACGAAACGCAGAAGCATACTTCTACTTCACGCCTGTCTTTTGTGAGGTCATGGCATTTCATCAGTCTAGCCGGCCCACTCGTGCCACAGATGTTGTTATTGCGGGCTCTGCCATTGTTAAAACTTTGAATACTCTGAGTCAAGAGCGTGTTCTCTGCGTACCTCTTAAATCACGAGCGCGTTTTTTTTATTCATTCATGTACACATTATTGACTTCAACTACATGCATAAATACCATCAGAAATATGATATGATGGCGAGTCAATCTTATACGTATAAACTTCAAAGTTTATATACAAATGGTATTTGGCAGTTGAAGGAAGGAACGGTGTAACGACTGGTCGCATACGTGACGAGTCCGCTCGGGCATTGTATGCAGATGACATGTAACTATGTGAATCTATGCAATTGTGGCACTTAAATAATAAAGCGGCCCTCGCACGGCCGGGGACAGTCGGGGAGCCGGAGAGCCGGGCAGCATGAATGAGTTATAAATCACATCCTGTCATTTGGCAGCTCGAATGGGTAACGGTACTTTAATGCAGTTATTGCTTCACATTTAACAACATCTGGGTATGAGGTGCTTGACTGTGCGCCCTTTAATTTCTGTGCAGATATTTGCCTTTAAAATCAAGAGTTTTCCGTTTATATATATCATGCTTGGAGATAAATGTTAGGCGGCCGTTATAGAGTGACCTATGAGACAATTGACTAGCTTTTATACCGAACTTAACTAGCTTAGCTATTTTTATTTCATTGTTGTTCTAAGAATGCGAATTCCGAAATATTTTAATAATGTTTTTAAAATGAAATCTGTTTTCGGATGTTTGGAGGCTGTTGTTTTATTTTCTCTGACGTCGTAACTTGTTCACTTTTATTTTCTAGCGGCTTGACTTCAGATGATTGCCATATCTTCGGACATATCTCGCCCCCTGCACTATCGCCTGCGATCGTATCGTCGACCGATCGCGTAACAGCGGCCGCGAGACAATACAAAACGTTCATTAGATAGACGTTTGGATAATCGCATTTGGTTCTTATGAGCTGTTTGTAAAACAGCATTTCGTTGTGGTATAATTCTCGGATGGAATGATAACTAAAATAAGATACAAAACTCGCGAAAATATACTGAACCATTGAACAGTTATTGTAGGAATGTGCTCTACTCAACAAGATATGTCTACTTTCAAAATAAGAATTAAACGATTGACAGAAGTGTTCATTAAAAGAATGCAAATTAAACACGATTTTGAATCTTACGCCCAGTTTCTGAAAGGTTGATCAACGGAAAAATTAGCTAGCTGTCAAATGTCCGATCAAATGTCATTTGAGTTACTAGAATCATGATCATCGATTATTCTTATAGAAAAATCAAAATGAAATCGATTTGACATGACTATTCACTTGACAGGAGTGTTAATTGAATAAAAAAATGACAAACCTTTCAGCAACCGGGCTATTGTAAGTAACTTTAAAGTAAGTTTAAATACGTAGTCCTAAAAAGTAAATTCTAAATTTAGACGTAGCCAACTAACTGTGACCCTTTTTATATCTGTATAACATAGAGATTAGTAAGATATTCGCCTACGATCAGCTAATTGGCACAATTACACGGGTGTATTACAATAATTGAACAAATTGTAACCATTATGTAAATACGTTGAGGGTTGAACACTAAACAATAATGTGATATTTCATACGAATGTCAAATTGTTAATTTATATTGTCCCTGTTCGTGACGTTAAAATCCTACAAATCATTCACAAATTATGCATAAATTTTAACTTAACCCTTCAAGTTACAATGCACTCGATTAACTAATTCAAATTGAATTTGCTTTAATAATTGCATCAGCATCATTTTGTAATTTACCAGTATTTTTTATGGAAGAAGGTGGCACAAGCAATGAGTTGCACTTACAGTTGCCTACTGCTGGACAGAAGAAGGAATAGAGAGGAAAAAGGATATTTCCTTCTCCCATTCATCCCTTCCCTATCCAGGAGAAACGATGTAAAGGGAGAGAGGACTGACATCAGGCGTCCTGCACCTCACTCATCAAACGAAACGCAAAACTATAAAATACTTCCACTTTACACAGCAGATTTGGTTATTGAGGACTCTACCACTGCTAAAACTGTAGATATATATACCTAAGGTCTCAATAAAATCTTTATTTAAGAGATTATTTCTGTACACTGAGAAAAAAAACATACAAAAATACGTTTTACGCTCGAATCTTCGAATAGGAACCAAATTAGTTTATTTTAGACTACAAAAATATCAAGTATCGACCCTATTCGGGAATCGGATCGGTGTCACGGGGTTAATCCGGTGTAGTTTTTAATTAGACTCACCAATTACGGAGCATGACGGCAATTGGATGCAGTCGCTACCACTCGATGCAACATGGGTAGGGTTACCACACGGGTAGAATTCATGGTACATATCTAGAGTTCATTATTGATGAGATTCGCAGAACTAAGGTAAGTACTAAGTTAATTAGTCGCGTACAGAACTTTAGCGGGTGACTCGTACATGTTAGTACATACGAAGTACAGTCTTCGACAGTTTTCAAATTCATTCCTTTATCAACTCGTAGAAGGTACCCTTCGAAACTGAAGAACGAAGCAGACAACTGTGTATAAAATATTGTATATAGTAAACACCATTTAAATGCCGTTGCCATTACGAAGTTCGAGTTCAAATATGTTCTATTTATTTGTCAGTGTCCCTGGTGCAAGCTACTTTTGACTTTAAAGTAACAATTTTTTTTATCTGTATGACTCCTTTGATAATATGAGCTATGTCGGAGTCGTCGTTGAGTAACTCTTCCACTTTACCTTACTTTTGCCTCCCAGACCAGCACTGGTAAGCCCAAGCGAGAGATACTTGTCGGCAAATCTTCTGCGTGACTGATAGATGACAATGGACAGGTTATACTGCTAGTAGAATTGAAGACCGATAGTGCGACTGGTTGAAGACAGCAAGGGCATTTATCGATTTTTGTGGTTATCATTAAGAGGAGGCCAGGAATGGACATCTTTCAGTGATCTGGTGATGATGACGACATGAATGATCCGATAACCGCTGTAAGATATACAATAGTATCTTTAATTTATAAACATTGAACAGAAATTGAATTCTAAAATATGAAAAAGCACATTCCTCCTAGGGATAGTTTTTACATACCCAACTTGATTAAGACCCTTTCACACATGCAGAGTGAAAACAAGTTACTCGCAAAAAGACAAAAAACTATGCGTGAACGTTTCGAAAGTAAAATGGAAACCCTAAACGCGGTCAGCGCGGCCCACGATAAGAACCGGTGGATAATCTAATTAGCATGGCCGCGGAGTGGCGCTGCCGACGCAACGGCTGTTTCTATTTACGTTAAAATGATTTATTGCTTGCCGCGTTCGGCGGCCATTAGCGAAACTGCAAACACGACGCGCTATCACCTTGTATAGTAGAGTAAAGCTTTTTTTGGTGCTGGATAATTGATAGAAAACTGTAACTGTACACGTAATCGAAAATTACAAAAATAACAAAAACCGGTCAGTAAGTGCGAGTCGGATTCGCACACGAAGGGTTCCGTACCATTATTTATAAAAAATCACTTTTGTTGTATCGGAGCCCCTTTAAATATTTATTTTATTCTGTTTTTTAGTATTTGTTGTTATAGCGGCAACAGAAATACATCATCTGTGAAAATTTCAACTATCTAACTATCACGGTTTATGAGATACAGCTTGGTGACAGACGGACAGACGGTTAGTAGTAGGGTCCGTTTTAACCTTTGGGTATGGAACCCTAAAAATGATGGTACACGTAGCCTTATTTATTACAATCATACTATGCTTAATTCCTTTTAAAATAGCTGCTTAAAAAGCTTCCATGTTTCAAAAATCTACAAAGTTATAAACGGTGTTGAACATGAGTCAAATATTTATTATAAAAATTATGTTGGACACACGTTCATTGTACAAGAGATTAAAATAAAATATACCCAACATTTATTCTTATTTATCTTTATTATATTATCTTTAAAATATTTCAACGCCCGCGGCGATAGAAATGCATCAAGAGAGATTCGCTTTTACCGCTAACATTTGTGAGAACGTTGCAAATACAACACTTTTACTTTTAACGGACCGACTAAAGTGATTTGACAAAAGTTGTGGATTATCACAGATACGTACGCTCGTGGGATTTGATTTATCATAGATCAAGCAACCGCAGAATTGAGAATGGGCAGTTAATAAATGGTTTATACGACTAGAAAGTTGTGTCAAATTAATGATAATAAACATTGCCCATAGACATCTACAACAAGCTGATGAGTTACAGATGCGTTGTCTACCTTTAAAGGTCAGGATTAAGACAAACAGAAATATGATATTTCCTTTCCTATTTATCCTATAAGGGATACTCTCCACCGTAAAATCATCCTGCCTTTCCCATCCTATCCTTATTAGAAATAAATGGGAAGGGGAAGAGGCAAAGCAAAATTACAAAAGTTTATATCTCAATTTGTCGTAGTTGACATCTTTAAATTATAATGTCGAAGGGCGACAACACTGTATATATAAAATGCACTTAAAGAATTACTCACTTCAGTGTGAGTGAATCGGATAAATAATGGCCTTGGCCTTGCTTGGTTCCTCGAGCAAGTTCGTAGATACACTACTGGTTTTTCCTCTTTAGCGTAAAATCAGGTTGCTGGTAAATAACACGAAACTATACAAAACTGGTTACCTAGAAATATGAGCTTTTTAAGTGAGGATACGGTAGCAGAAAACAAATACGCAAGTTTATGTTAAAATTAATATTTTACATTAAAACTATTTAACTGTTGTTGTTTATGTGTTATTTTAATAAGAATGCTGATTGTAAGGTTAACATGTCTAATCTGTTTCAAACATCTTACACCATTAGATTCTCCTGGAATGGATTTTCATGCAATCAAAAGGTTGCACTGTGTTCTCAACATGAATCTTAACCTTTTGTCTTTTCACTACAACATTGTATTTTTATGCTTTTAATTCTTTGACTAGTTGTTTGTAGGTTTGCAAACTTAGCGATATTCATTATTAGGATCCTTAAGGATCTCCATTTAACAGCATAAGAATTACGTACTATCGATGAACAAGCACTTGATATCCACTCTGTTTTACCATTTTCATACTCTTTGATCAAATATGGCTAATGAATAATTATTCGATTATTATCGAAGAAAAAATACGTGGGAATGCTGTGGAACCATCCGTTTAGTTCGAAAGCATTGTTTCATTGCATAGTAAAATCAATTAGACAACTTCCAAGAAAGTTTCGTCAGCGATACCTCATCGATAGTTTCTTGCAATGATCAATTTAATAAATAATACTGTGATGTCGCTTTCAATATCTCCATTAGCCGTGAAAAGATTAAAATAACTTAAAATCGACAGAGATGTAACGATTCCAAGACATAATCTTTATAAATCTTTCTGATAACATATATAGAAATCATCGACTAAGACTAATGCTTTTGCTTTTGCTTGCTTTGCTTTTTGGTTACTTTATGCTTTTTGTAAAAAATGTGCTGGACATAATAGCTTAGAATTATTAGATCTCAGTCGTGTGATTTACATCTTGTCATTTTCCATGTTTATGTATTTTTTTATGTAATAAGGTGGCAAACGAGCGAGCGGATCACTTGATGTTAAGTGAACGCTACCCATAGACGGATGTCTATGGGTAGCTACCCATAGACATCCACAATAAGCAAATGTGTTGCAGATGCATTGCCTACCTTTAATGGACAGAAGAGTATCAGTTCACAATTTAACGGTTTATTTTGCTCGATTTATTAAGTTAAAGTTTAGATTAGATACGAATTTATAGGTGCTTTAGGTTGGAGATGATCGTTGTATATAAACATATCTTAAAAGATGTTTATCACAAAAATAGGTTTGTAGCATTTGACATCATCCGTCGAATTGTCAATATTTCGTTCGTTGTATAAACAGACGGCGTTCACAATCTATCTATATTGACAATTGTCTATTGCAATACGCCATGAATTATTAGTTCGAGTCGATTTCCGTTATCGTGAAAGTATTTTGCTAAAAACAAATAGAAAAGTGAAATCAAAGTTAATATTGACAAATATTAGGTTTGCGGTTTTGTTCCGCGCGCTGCGGTTTGAGGTTGGCACAATGATGAGGATGTAAACGTTGCGAGTACCTGCAACAAAACAAATGATTTGTTTTGTATTGTAATGTGAGTTTTAATGATTTTTTTGTAGTATTATGCACAATAGAAAAGATTATTTGAAATAACACAATGAAAAGAGAAAGCTATTAAGAAACTAATACAATCATACTATTAAACACTTCTGACGTCTCTTAATTGCTAAAGATTTTAG
>JWHW01029197.1:188070-211141 GCA_000931545.1 Papilio glaucus | reverse complement strand
TTCTGACGTCTCTTAATTGCTAAATATTTCAGAGAATTAGTAAACTGTTAGTTTTAGTGTATTTTTTTTACTATATTTTTTAATTTTTTGACTTTTTTGTGTGTTTTTTAACTTAAAGGCTCTTGCCATAAGGCGCAACGATTCTCTACTTCTATGATGTTATTTTAAATGATGTGTAAAATATTTTAAGCTAAAATGGTAATAAAAACGTCAACTCAATGATGGTCGGCGACGAGTGACTGCATGATCGTTTGTTGTGTACAATGCTCGGTGCAAGCATTGACAAACACGTTACTTTCGCTGCGCCGAGCCTGCGCTAAGCCTGCGCCGAGCAGGTGGCCGCGGGTTTGAGTTGCCCATATTAATTGTACTGAACCATTAAACATCTCTATATTTCATCATTTATGTAACTTTTATAATATTAGATAAATTAATATGTTAATTTCAGTTAAATTTAGTTGTTATAGGTTGCGCAGCGTTTATTAGGACTTTACGAAAATAATTAGAATTGCTCAAATAGAACAATTCATACATGATAGCTGACATCTATTACCAATTAACATAGCTTGATTAGTAACACTGACGGCCGGTTTCTGAAAGGTTTGTCAAACGTTTATTCAACTAACACTCCTGTCAAGTTAACCGCCAAGTCAACAAAATACAGTTTCTTAAAGAAAGTTGATAATCATGCATCTAGCAACACAGATAACATTTGGTCAGACATTTGACATCTCGCTAGCAAATTTTTTCATAGGTGTGCCTTTCAGAAACCAGACGTGACAGTTACATCTTTGAGCGCACTTCAAACTACGTGTACAAACATTCGTATCTTTTCGAGGAACATGGTTACCACTCTATTGACGAGCATGTTACGTCATTCAGTTGTCACCTGCATGCACTTAAACCAATACATAACTATCAATAACCGCGAACGCTACTTTCTAATTTTTACCCGCGTCTGGACGGACACTAGTAAACATGAAACGCGGTGACAGCGCGCACGCCGCCTGCAACCGCAAGAGGCAACCAAATCGACAGCCGCTGAATAAAAACGTATTAATATGTGTATTTTTAATATCAACGCTTAAGTTTTCATTGACATCACTTATCCGTCAAACAAACCTTCCGAACTTATCAACTGATAGACAAAAGCTTCTTTCTCCAAATGTTTAGCAGATAATTCTGGCCTTTGATTATTGCGAGATAATGAACGCAGTAAGGCTTGTAAATACCAATTAAGACGATTTTTCTGATACTCTGGTTTCTTTTATGTTGTGTCAGCTTTTGTGACAATTTCCCCCAAAAAAAAGGAATTTAAATATTACTCCTACTTTGTGTATTTATTTAAAATATACACAAAACACAAATCCATAGTGATGCACAAGAGGTGTCCTCTACTCCTTTTAATTTGAACTATCAAGTATTTATCAATTAAGAAGGAAGGAGGATTAGTTCTGTTACATCTGAACTATTGGCATAAGCCGATTTCTTTTTACAAGACAGTTTCGGAAACCAAAAGTATCACCATTTCTATTCCAATCCTATAGTAATATATCATCGGGTAACATTAATCCATTCTTTATAAATTCTAAATGGCACCAGTAAATATACATGTGGATATTCCTTGCTACCCATACCCACGATATGTGGTGATAAAAATTATATAATCGAAGTGCCACGTTTGACGGACGTCTACGTCGGCACTGTTGTATGTGATCCATTCGATGGCAGCCGTGCATTGCGTAAGCCTCACGAAAGCCGCGGAACTGGTATTCGAACGAGCCATATTACTCAAGCGTAAAATTTCTGAAGGAGATGATTTGTGAAACTAATTCGGACCTCTTTGATATTGATTTCATTTATTAATTGGGTAATTAGTGTGAATCCGAATGACTTGCAAAATGTTACGTTAAATTATTAAATGAATGGGGCGGCGCGTCAAGTTGATTTACCTTTCTTTATCTTTCACCGGAGAAAGTTAAGAGCCGTAAGAATGAGTTGTCTGTGTGAAGAATATTGTCTTTTTAGAGTCAATAAATGTTATTAATTCTTAACGTAAAATGAAAGCAACAAACCAGTTCAACTCCTACAAACGTTTTGTATCAACATTGATTTAAATTAACATGCTTACGGTGATCCAACTGTGTCCAGTTTCAGACACATAAGCCTTGTACAACAAGGAAAAAATAAAAGATATTAAAAAGTGCCAGCTAAGATTATCGCACCGCGTAACACTCGGCAGCCGCTTTTTTTTCGAGAAAGTTGTCGCTAAGTCCTAACAAGCCAGTGTGTAAACGACACTTCTCCCGTGTGTACACTTTCACACTGCTGTTATAGGAAGTGCTATTGAAGAAAAATGCACTAATAGAGTTTTCAACAGGAAATCGACCAGTTGATTCGTTTGACGGTAATCCGCTTCTTATGTTACTCACATATAAGGGACTCTTGCTTTTCCTAACTCTCCATAACGGCAGTTCTTCTGGTTTTCAAGTTTTATTCGTCGGTTTCTCGTTAGCTTGTATTAGCCGGGGATTATATCAACTTTCTTAGACTTTTAGGGATTCGAAGCGTTACGTTTATGGCGGCATGCGTCGTGTTCGTATACCAAGCTAATTACTTTACGCCACGATCAAGCTGACGATATCGAAATGTTGGAAAGCAGTCGGGCAAAGTAACATCTATATATGGCTAGCAATGAAAATGTTAGTTTGAAAGACAGTCCGGTTACAATTTACCTATTTATACATTCGAGAAGGGTGGAAATTTCAAACGATTTCACAGTATTTGTCGAAAATTTAATCAAGTTAGACACATTTTTTTGTAGTGGAACAAATCTTAACAGTTTTCTAAGTCTAGACTGTAATAAAGAATAGAATAGTCTGTGACTGTCCTAAAAATAATGTGATCTGTTAAAAAAGACAATATTGACTACCGCCGGGTACAAGTCAATTGGAACGGTCAACAGTGGGCGTTAACGAGCGGGCACAATATTTGAGGTCCCGACCGCAGCGCGGGCGGATCCAATACGAAGGTACGAGGGCACGCTAATTATGTGCCACTTAGCACATCTTTAACCAAAGAAGCGATTGTCAAGGTCTAGTGGGTACTAATGAAGACATCTTTGACGTTGGTGAAAGTAACCGTTAAAATATAACTAATGGTATGAGCAGACAGGGTTATAAAGTAAGACATTGTCTAAGGTATCAGACGCTAGCAACAAGGGTGAATCAATATTGTCTAGCGATAAAATAATTACTAGAATTGGTAGCACCAGTACCAATACACAATTATTGTATTCCCCTTGAATACTAACCACTGTGTAATTTTGAATACTTAAAGTATTTAAATGTAGCTTCATCTCGTGGTAGCCACATTGTCCGAAATACCGTTGCAAATACTTTTGACGAGTTACCTGGGAGGACAGGCATCACAGCGTAACCACGGGTTTTGTTATGATACCGGTGTGGCAGTTGAAAACATAGGATTCACAGCTGCCTAGACCTTCCAACTTATTTTATACATATAACCGTTGTAATGGAGCAATAGATAGAAAATTCGTTAGTGGATTTAATTCTAAGGATTTTTTTCTTAAAAATAAGAATATGTCGGTTACTGCTTGATTATTATTTGTTTAATAGTATACTTTTAGTATTAATAATAATAATAATATCTAAGAGATAATATCTAAGAAATCTTAAAAATAAGGAGAATGTATTACATTTAATTACAATGATGGCTGTAACTTTTACGTCGTTTTAAAATTATTATTTTTAAAGCCTGGTTTATTAATTAAACAACTTTTAATTAAATAGTTTATTTACAGAATAAGTGTAATAATAGAAATACGTTAAGACACAATATTCCTAAAAGGTTGTCGACTCTATTAGTAATTCATATTGCCATTTTAGAGGTTCGTATGTCACGAAATAAGTCAACATTCCGCTCGCCCGGCGTGTTCTCGTGGCGTTTGAATCGAGAAGTCAAAATTACAAGCAATTAGAGAGGTCAGCGACCTCTAAGATATGAGCCGGTACATCACTCAAGGAGATGAAAGTCTTACATGTAATCACTGTTAAATACATACTTTATATTTGATTAATTTATTGATAGAGAATGTTTACGTCTTTTAAATAATTTTGTTAGCTGTGACATTAATATTCATGTGATTTAATTTCACCGTTCTCTACTCTATTAGAAACAAAATAAATAAATATACGCTCACTCCTGTAACCCAGAGGGGAAGGCAGAGATTATGGATTTCCATTGGCACACCTTTCTCGCTGCTTCTACATCCATACGTATACGCATACGACCTAGAAATAATTAAAAAAAAAATTAAGGACCATTAAAATTGAAAGGAACATTTGACATACTTCATGTTAACAAATAAAGGTGAATCATAAACAATGTTGTTGTTTATGATTGATGACGTAGTTAGGGAGCAGGGCAGGACGTGGATAGGATGGAGAGGCCTATGTCCAGGGGTGAATAGTACAGGCTGATATGATGATTGTTTATCAAGTAAGTAGTCTAACAAAAGGTTGATGTACGCAGGAACAGAAGTGCGAAGTGAGCTCGGAACAGCGCAGCCCGGTCCCCGACGCGACACCAATTAACTCGGGGCGTGTCCACCACGCAGTAAATTCCCCGAGATTTAGTATTATGTGCGCAGATGCAACCGTTCCTTGCGTGACACACGGCAATTTACATTAGCCGTATATGTTTTTGTTGAAACCTACTATTTATATTTATTTTTATCATTGTATAATTTAGTTAATAAATTGAAGATAAATTAAGCTCGTCGGTGGCCTATAAAATTCTTCCTTCACACATAGCTATATATATGGTATATATTTTTAGTAAAGTAAACCTTAAACTAAAAATATTACGTTCATATCATGTATTGTTAAAATTTTTATTCATATAAAAACAATTTGTGATGGTTAACTATAAAAAATATTGAAGTATACACTAACTTTACCTAGTATTTGGATTAGATTACTGACCGAAGGATTTGTTATCGAGTCATCTCGTTTCTGCAGTCAATTTCAGTACCCTGAACAATATCTATTTTTTTTCTTTTACGTAGTGTATATACAAGAAGCATTTACTTTCATTTGGTTTGATTACTTACAACGAGTGATCTATCTGTTATTCCTTTATCTTTTTTAATAAATAACAATATTTGGTTTAATACATAAGTAACTGTTTTTCAACCAACGCTGTGTCCGTGTGTATAATCTAAACTGGCAATACTCCATTTCTTTGTGGTAATTGAGGGTGTACTCGGCACTTCCTACTAGGCTCTATAATAGGATCCGGCGGTCGCAACCAGTCCCACCAGATTGTTTGTCAGGAAAAAACTTATTAGCGGAGCGCTCGCCCTCGCCGGCGGCGGTGTGTCGCCCGACCACAACATTTCATGCGCAATCCTTTATTCATACGGCTATATCATGATAATAATTGCTAATCTCTTTTTATAATGACTTTTTCTGTTATTTGTCATGATACATTAATCGGTTTTTACAGTAGTTACACTTCACGTACGCAATACCCTCGCGATAACCTATCGAGGGACCAACTTTGATTATGTGGTACAAGATTCTAAATCCTAATTAATATAAATACGAATGTGAATTTATTTGTTTGTTTGTTACGCTTTCACGCGTAAACTACTTAACCGATCATCATGCAAGTTTTTACACATTATGCCAGGGGTACAGAAGAGTACATAGGCTACCCTTTATCCTGAAAAATAAATCCCAAGGGATAAAAAAAATCCTACATAAGTTGCTGTGGCAATTTATGACACAACAAATAACAACTTTTTGACTTTGTTAGATGATGTTACCATGGCAACCAACAACAACTTTTTGACATTTACCCATAATTCCAAGTTATTATACGCGAAATCAAGTTACAAAATCTTTCAACGAGGAAGATAACATACAAATGCGTGCGAAGCCGCGGACAACATCTAGTATGTAATTAATTGTTAGAAACCAATGAGGAAACGTAAGAGAACACGAATAAATTTATATGTTACAAGTAGTCCAGTACTTACTAACCGTTAGTTTACACTGCCGTAAACATTCACACAAAACATATTGTCATCTCAGTTTTTTCAGTGAGAAAGATAGAGAGAAACCTTGTATCACAAGTTTATACGCCAGTGGAAATCCACAGTAATAGCGACATCAAATCTGTAGTACTAAATACAAGGTACTTATAATTACGTTCTACAATACAGGAAGAGAGTTTACGACGAGGACATTTAAAATCCTTCGTATGTTACAGCTCCAGGTCGAAACGACTGACATACAGGCATGCAAAGGTCACCCAGTGGGTAAGTTCGTCCGTTGGAATGAATGCAAAACGAAGTGAACTCGAGAGGCGCCGCATCCCAAAGAGAAACAAGCAAATAATTTATTATCAGTTATACACAGCCCAGAAACAGACGTCATGTTACCGAAGCATGCAAATTATAATTTATATTAAATTCAAAAATATATACTATGATTGCAAGCGGTAGAGTCAACAACATCAGTCGCACGAATGTGGCGGCTGAACTGGTGAAATACCACGACTTCACGGAAGATAAGCGTGAAGTAAAAGTATTCTGAGTTTCGTCTGATGAGTGAGGTGCCGGAAGCACAAATCCAGTCCTTTTCCCCTTTCCCAATCTTTTCAAATAAGAAAAGGATGGGAAGGGGAAGAGGATGACGCGCGAGGAAATGGATAGGAAAAGGAAATATTCTTTTTCCTGTTCATCCCCTATTCTGTCCACTTAAGGTAGGCAATGCATCTGCAACTCATAGCTTGTTGCTGATGCCTATGGGTAGCGGTCACTTAAGGCGCTCGCTTGCTCGTTTGCCACTTTCTTCCATTAAAAACATGATAACTCTATAGTAGTAGTATTTAACCATATAAATATTACACGCAGCTTTACTTAGTTAAATATTATGTTACACTTCATAAACCTGTTGCGAGAAACGTTTATAAACATATGAGGAAGCGATGGTGCGGGAAGACTTTGAGCTAGCTACGGCTCGTGTGAAACCCATACGTGTACAAACACATAAATTACGAGACCGCCTATCCGTCAGACGACGAGCGCGCGCCCGTCTTCCGCATTGCGTGGTTGCTTCACGCAAAAAAAACTAAGATGAGGTAAACATGTACATGTATATTGGTATGCTGTGAAAGTGAACAATGACACCACATTGTCTGCATTAGGTCGGTCAGGTCAATAAGTAGTGAAATGCAGTAACTTTAAGGGTTGAAAACAAAAGATATAAGGAGGTTATAAAATAAGAAAAGTACTCGTGTAAGGCAGCTTTTCACCCAAAATAAGACTGAACCAAATATTAGGTACCACACGACATAACCCGAAGGAGACAGTTAATAGGCGTGGAAAAGGTTTAAGGGCTTATGTTGCATGATCAACGGTTGCATGCATCTTGCATACATGGGCTTACCGCGTACTAAACTATTTCCCATCCCCTCCACTTTTTATGACAACAATACATTTCTATAGTTCACTTTTAATTACACAAATATACAAATACAAATCAATCCGTATTAAACAGTTTAACTTGAAATCACTCAGCAGGAAGTTTCCAAGTCACAGCTTTGTATTGCAGTAAAAGTAATTGGGTATGTCTGTCTGTGCTATCGGTAATCGGTATCGGCCGGGTCAGGACGGTGGCGCTCGAGAACAAACGTTACTAAAGCGGTCAACCAACCTCATTCTGTTTACAACAATCTGTTTGACTTCAACGAATCCCTGAATGCATCTGCGAAGCATAAGTCTGAGATTTCATTTTAGAGAGAGATTTTTGAGATTCAAACCATTGCATATCTATTGATTTTAACTATTTGCTATCAATTGATCACAATGAAGTAACAAAAATTGTTCTTGTATATTGTACAATTGATGTGTTGTCAAAATTTGACGAAACCATTGTTCAACAGAATGCATATCTACCTGCATTGACTTCAATTGAAGTCATCAATCTTTCGACGGCTGCAATAGAAAATTAAAGTATAGCAATACGCACACGCAGTGACACGAGAGGCCGGCACCGCGCACCCGGCTACGCGCGCCGCGTGACGTGTTATTAGACTAGAACGCACCGTGCCCGTTCCTTTCCCGCCTCAATTTCACAGTGTTGCCATGCAAATTAAATGTGCTCCACTTTCTACTAATGTTATGTTTCAATTATGACAGCGCGGCCATTTTAAACTACTAGTATAATCTGTGAACGTTTCGTTACGTGCACTAAGCACGATTTTGTTTCGGTTTATTTCTTCTGTGAACTACATACCTGTTCTATGGAGGGACTCTGTACCATATCTTATGGTACACGTACTTACAAGATCCAATTCAATTATAAAAACTCTTTTCTATTCTCGCGGCAACACGGAATACACTTCTTAGCGACGCAACTCGGAGATAGACAAAAAGAAACTAACCGATTAACTGATACACTTGACATTTTGCATTATTTTTGTTTTTAGGCCCTAAAGGTAAAGAAGGGGATGAAAGTTTGTATGCAGTAGACAGCTCGGCAGGCGAAATAGCCAGGGATAGCTAGTGATTCTATAAACGATACAAGTTTATCCCAAGACTTAAATATTTGCTAAAATTAGCACGTAACCAGAAAAGTTAGTTCCAAGTAAATAACGGCACAAGACACAGGCTGCGGCTGTCTACGTGCATATGAGCGTTGCCACCGCAGGGTCGTTGGCAAGCTTAATGACGATTTAATGATGTCCTTTAATGTACAAATAATGCGTGCATTAGTTGACGCCGCGGTGCTCTCACGCAACCTACGTCATGTAACTCCTGATATAATAGAACCTGGACAGAGCGTTACCTAACATCTCTGTACGAAACTACCTGGACTCTGAGGACTGAATCCAATTCATGGGGTGGTCAGGGATTATGAACTCGGAAAGAAGTGCAGCTAGTTTATATGCCTACGAACGTCTACAATTTTCTGTAGCGTTTTCACGTAACTACTGACCGTGTCTGTACATAATCCGCAAACTGAGCGACTGTTTAACTATTTCACTTAACATCATGCCTGCTATGTATTGTCGACCTATGTTATAGAGAGGTAGGTAAAACTCACGGTTTTATCTGTATCAAAATAATATCAATTGATGACACTTATTCTGTCATTGACCTTTATCACACGCTTTTATTAGTTTGGTATCAACACTTTGTTTCACAGCAAGATAGATTTTTTGTAAACAAACAAACGTCATTCGCGTCATTTTTTTTTATACTTTCATCGGAAGTGTTGTAATTTTGTGGAAATTGTGAGGAAGTGAAGTGAAGGTAATGTGAGGAAAAGTTGTTTTTCGAAAATAATTTGGAATTTACGAAAAATTACGTAAAAAACTTTGTCTACAAAAACGTTACGGAATCTTACGACGTAATTTTCAGCAACTTGTATACGATCCGATCGACTTAAGAAATTGCAGTCATTTCATTTTAAGATTAAGAATAACGCCATCTAGTGGTATTTAGTAGAAAATTAAATAACAAAAGGCACTTTATGTAAAGGAAACATTGCGAGTTTTTATTAACTTTTTACTTCGTCTTCGACAAATTTTCAGGCTCTCTCATAATATTCAAACTTCTAAAACCAGTTCCAAATTTTAGTAACACGTTTTTCAATTGTATATCGCATAAAACAAAATTTAAGGACTAGAGAACAAAATAGAGCTATACAGGTTTTAGACCCCTTCCCCTTCCCACCCTTTCCTCATCAGGATAGGATGGGAACGAGAAGAGGATTGGATGGGGAGGGGTTAACGGGGAAAAGGAAATATCCTTATTCCTGTTTATTATATATTATATATTCCTCTGTCCATTAAAGGTAGGCAACGCAATTTGCTTGTTGCGGATGTCTATGGGTAGCGTTCACTTAACATCAGGTGATCCGCTCGCTCGTTTGCCACCTTATACCATAAAAAAACATCTTGTACCTACATTAATATATATCACAATGTGCATATTGTAGTATAAGTAGCATAGTGTATTCTCGCCTTACTAATAACCTAGGCGATAAGACAGATCGAAGATTTGAATCTATGTATTAGTGATTACAATAAACACGATCGCATTTATCTATAACAACATCCTCCACCACATTAGATATTAAATTGCCTAGACGCGGCGTGGAAAGCTAGATCTATCGCAGTCATCATAGTAACTTAAGTCTCAAACACGAGACCTAAACCGCAATCCCTAGAAATGTTATCAGTCGATTTTCAAGTTAATGGTCTCGCTGTTTAATTTATAACCTAAAGGAAATTGGATTCCCGATAAAAATAGTTTTGAACACATAAAAAATTAGAGTACTATACTCACACCCTTACTTAATCTAGAGGTGTAGGTAGGGATCGTCTAGAAGTGTAGATAGTGATAGTTTAGAGGTGTAGGTAGGGATTTCCATTTAGCATGGTCCTGGCACACCTCTTTCGCGTCTACATACATATACCTACGCATACCTGTTGGTTGGTTACGGGTACTCTGGAGTTACGAGGACACCTGGTCGGTATGTGTTCGCCTAGGACGACACCTACCAACATGCTCCACACTTTACAAATACTATTGAACACCTTTATTTATTTTATCATCACGTGAGACTAGTAAAGCTAGTACTAGGTTCTCTGCGACCTTAAGACCTTAATGTAGTATTTGAACAAACCAGCCGATATTTTATAGTAAAGTTTCAAGTTTTTCTTTTAACATGAAATATCAATAACAAATAAACTTAAATTGATAATCAAATACGGTCCTCGTTAAATTTGAACTTTAAAGTTCAAATTTAATAAGCTCAAAGTATAATATTGAGTGCGAAATTACAAAATCATGGCTACCATGAGATCAATGATTCCGAACAGTCCCTCATAAATAAATGGCGAAGGCGTAAAACTTGTACCGGCGCGGTTGCTTCACAACGCCCTATAAAATAACCTATAAATATAAATCCAAGATCCACTGAAAGCAAAGCTATAGCGTTAAAAATACAGAAATACTTTTAGATCAATCTCTTTACTTCAAGTGTGTCTTTTATGAACCGTGGCTCCGCGTCTCGATCACTGTTTAATTGTCATTTATTCAGTACTACACAAAAACAATGTCAGAGAATCATATTTTTTCAATAAGTCATAAGGAACACAAATAATGTTTATTGAAATTGTCACCCATAACCGACGAGCATGTATGCGTAAATGTATGAATGTAGAAGAAGCGAGAGAGGTGTGCTAGGATCGCGCCAAATGGAAATCCATGATCTCTGCCTACCCCTCTGGGTTACGGGCGTGAGCGCATATTTATTTGAAATTGTCACTTTGATAGTTTTATGCTCCTTTAAAATTTTGGATAACCTCATAATATATCATTATAACATGTTTATGTATCAACTATTACGCCCGTTGAATGAAAGCTGTTTAATAAAAGTGTTGATTTAGCTTCGCCGTGTGTGTACAAACACGAGTAGATTTGTACCACACCTTAAGTTAGTCAATGCGCAGGAGTTTGAAAATAAGCAAATTTTAATATCATAACCACACTCGTGACTCATTTCGTCCTTACTGCAGTGAGGACGGCGCATGCGCCATGAGAACTTCGCTCCTATAGATCGACAATTACATTGATTGGATTCAATATTAAAGGATTGAAACACAATGCCCATAATGAATGAGAACTAGATCCAGAATATATCATGAATAATAATGAAGTTAGCTAGATAGCAGTAGGGTAGGCAGAGATCGCGGCATTCCTCAGCCGCTTCTTCTATATCTTCATATATATGTATATACGGATATTTTACATCATATTTGCCTGGATCTCGATCCTTTCCAACGGCCCGCCGAAGCATACTTCAAGGAATTATTTCTTAAGTTTTCACGACACCCTCATAAAAACGACGGAAAGCGTATGCAGTACGCGGAGGACTCGCACTCTGGAAGACATGGGGGGGGAGGGGTGTAGTGTCTATGTAATGGACCTGTCAATGATTTATTTTGAATGGCAACACAATACAAATTTATGCACCTATTGCACAATTTTGGAGTTAACTTTCAATAATTATATTATTTCTGCGTAACTCAAACATTACGAGGAAACAGTCGAACAAAAGCACATGTGCAGGAGATAATACATTATACGATTACGTAAAAAAACGGTACAAGTGTAAGATTTATGATCACAACAATAAAGAGCAACGTAAGCAAAACGACCCGCAATTTCAGTAAGGTCTTTGACATCGAACAGAATTACAAAGTCGCAAAATGGAGCTTAAGTACCGTGACGCACGATTCAACAGTACTTACATGTTATTAATATCAAGCAGGAATGAACCAACGGTGAGCTGTATCCAAACTTTCCAATCAATAGTATAAATATAGAGTCCAAGATCCTAATTATGAAACGGTTGAAATTTAAATTAATTAATTCGTATGACCCTACTTACAGTTCAAATATACAGATGAAAATAACTGATATCACTGCAGATATCAGTCGCATAACGAGGGTTAATTTTCAATTAAAAATATTCTTATCGCAACTAAAATTTACTGATCGTCAGCGTTGTTATCTCGCAATGCAGCAAGGATTCCAACTCGTCGTATGACATTTTAATTAAATTCCCGTCAAAAGTCTAATCCACTCTATACCTGGGTGAGAAGTTATCATCAGTTTTTATTTATCTTAAGTATTAAAAGGCCAAGTGCGAGTCGGACTCGCGCACGAAGGGTTCCGTACCATTATCTATAAAACAATCACGTTGTTTGTATGGGACCCCCCTTGAGTATGTTTTTTCTTAGTATTTGTTGTTATAGCGGCAACGGAAATACATCATCTGTGAAAATTTAAACTGTCTAACAATCACGGTTCATGAGATACAGCCTGGTGACAGACGGACGGACAGCGGATTCTTACTAATAGAGTTCGATTTTACCCTTTGGGTACGGAACCCTAAAAAGTATCAACAAGCCGGGTCTACAACTGAAAGCAAATATCTACAGATTATACGCGTTTAACATAGTTAATAATGGCTTAATAAACTTTTATGTACCGGCTTGGCGCCTTGAAGCTATTTACAAAAGAGGAAAAAAACGTTTGTACCCGTATGAAGGTGATCAGATCTTCGTTATATATTTTTTTGTATTCAGACGAAGCATTTTTACAATTGGCATAACTTTTATAATCAGCAATAACTTCTATAAAAACAAAAGATATACGAGCAGCGGGTCGCCTATTACAAAATTGATCACTGACGCCCATAAACATCCGGAACACCTGAGGAACTGTAGATGCGTTGCCGGCCTTTAAGGAGGGAGTACGCTCGCTTCTTGAAGGACCCTAAGTCGTATTGGTTTGGAAATACAGCTAGGAAATACTCCAAAACTCACTGTAGTGGAACTCCACCCATCAAGATAAAGAAATAGTGAACAAATGCTTTTGTTCTCACGTTGACAATATGAAGCTATTATGTATATATAACTGCAGATGAGAACAAAAAAGTAAAATATAACTTCTTACAATAGTTTTTCTGCAATAATATCTGTCTTAATATTTAGAAGCGATAATTGTAGATATATAAAAGAGTATATAAAGATGCTTGTTCATAACCGAATCAGTAAATTGCAGCAAAAAAACTAAAGAAGCGTTATAAAGGAGCTATTAAAATTCACTTAGTATAACAGATGGGAGTTATAGTGAAGCTAATTTGGACGATGATTGTAAAAAATATGCAGGTAATATACGTAGCTTTGTTATCTTAGATCTATTTAGAGTGAAAAAAAAATATAATGGAAAATATGTCCAAAAATGTTACTCAGAATGTGTTCTCTTGTGACAAGTTTCTACGTAAATAAATATAAGCACTCACACATTAACCCAGAGGGGTAGGTAGAAATTACCAATTTCAACAACACGAAACGGTCACAGGCCTCCCGCATTTCGGGTTTACATCGAAATAAAATCATATATGCTGCAACCTAACTTAGAACAGTATCAGGGTATTTATGGCTCGTTTGGATATATCCTGTCCGTCGCTTTCGTGAATTGAATCCCATTTATCTCGTATTATACGAAAGTGATATTTTTCTGCGATAGAAACAGTTTTTTAGTTTGAAATCCACACTGATAATTAAGAATTCATCTAAGTAATGTACTATATATCTTTTATACTTAATAAAGAAATCATCTAAGTAATGTGTTATATCTTTTATATATTAGTGCTGCTAAATTTCCCAGGTTTGTAAAGAAGAGCGACCAAGAATTGAGTGCAGTTAATGTGTAAAAAGTAGAAACTATGCGGGCAGCCGTGCATGCACCACGCACTACTTGGCATCGAAATTGCGCAGCAGTGGTGGTGGGCATTAGAAAGTGGGGAAACGTTTACACACTTTAGCAATAGAGAGGAGACATTAAAAGTTTGGAAATGTCTCTCTGTTGAAGAATAGACTTGGAAAAGTAATATTTGATCCAACTCCGCCTTAAGGAAATATCATCATAGACATATATATGTCCGATTGAGCTGTACACGAAGAGGTCCAAAGTTTAATCGGACATATAGAACTCGAAATTAAGATTTTTATAACGAGAAGAGGTTCATATGATAATTGATCACAAGAAAGATGCAGGTTTCATGACTGTACAAAAGGGCACGGTAATAATAAAATTACCTTTACAAACTTTATATGGATATGGATATACATATAATATAAAGATTAGTATTTTAGTGGCAGTTTTATATTTGAGGTTATTATGTTTGGAACAGCGCAAAAGATTTTATGGTCTCTTATACAATCTTCTCAAATTGTGCTTTTGGTCATTTTCTCAAAACAAGATTGTTATTCAATCTCATGTTAGTTTCGGCTGCCAAAAAAAACACAATGAAAATAAATAATTGAACAACAATAAGCACTTTATTTGATACTAAAAAGAATGTCGGACCATCTCGGCTCCTGACAAGTGAATTGATAAGGTAAAATCTGATCTGCGTTCATGATTTATAATACCGGGCCGCTGTGTTCGCGCCTCGGGTCCCGTGCGAGATGTTTTTTTGACACTTTTTGGCGCCGCACGCGCCCCCCGCCGGTTATCTCCATCTCAGATTTATCCCCGTATTCAAACCTCTTATGATACTTTGAATAATAACACACTAACAATATATCTTTGACGGGTTATCTTTAAAGGCTGTCCTGGTCTGAGAGGGGTATAATTCGTCTAATGAAAACAAATGTATGTTATGCACGCTGTACATAGACTTAGCAGATATATTTTACATCTTCTTAACGTTTCTGAGGATGAACTTACTTCTACTGTAACTTTTTTGGATGAGTTCATCACATACCAACTTGTTAGTTGTACTTGTAATCCTACTAGCTGTGTGGACCGGCCTTGTTTTTTATATTATAATGTTGTTTTGGTATAGATATTTATTATTCAGATAATATTGTAACATCTGTATGACCGAGCTTTGCTCGGTATTTTTATTACCGCTTTTTATATTATTCCGTACCTGAAATTACGGATAAAACGACTTTGTCTAAAAATGAATCCTAGCTAGATCGACTTATCGCCCCCGAATCCCCCTTTATACTAAATTTCATCAAAATTGTTGTAGCCGTTTGCGAGATCCAGATTATATAGATATATACACAAGAATTGCTCGTTTAAATTAGAATATTAGTGATACTTTCACGTGATCTTTCTTAGAAATATTCTGCAATTGATGTACAGATTAAATCAGTTATTATTGGAGTTCATCGATATAGCTCTGACATGAAATGCCTTAAATATAATTCCTATAGAAAGCATCAATCGAAATCGGTCAGGAGGGCTCCGTGTTCTGAGCCGGCGAGTCAATACCAAGAGGGCACAGGTAACGGAGTCTCTCCAACAAATCACACTTCCCCGAGCTTTAACATTAAATCGAATTGGCAATTTAATCTAATTACTTCAGTTATTTTTCATTGCGGCCGACACTTCTCTTGATTAAAATTAATCATTCCCTTGAATTTGAATTGCATGCTATTTTTAGAAGCTCATCAATTTAAGCCTTATGCCGTTGTATTAAGGATGTCGCTTGGCAATTTTCAAGGGCCCCTTGAATCGCCATCAAGATTGGAGCGATAAATTACCAAAGTATAATTGATTGCCCGGAATATCCACGGACACATCAATTGATTTATATTTAAGTTACTTTCAGAAATGAAATTGAGCTTTTCTTGCTGAACACAATTATTATAATCTTATAACAATTAGTGTACGAGTAATGAAACTAAAATAAAACATAGGAAACAAGTTCTAGTTTAAGAACTGAAATACTGTGCCCACTTTGTGATTCTTGACATTTTAGTAACTTACCACCACAATATTGGTTTATATTGATGTCATATGCCCTATGACACTGCGGGGAACACGAGTCTAATGAAACCTCACTAATCAAAACCGGTCTAGCTGTTTATACTACAGGAGCTCACAATGGAACTGACATACATACATACATAATAGTTACGTCAGTGCGAAAAATATTACCCTCTTCCTGAGTCAATCGAGCCAAAAATAAATGAAGGCGACTCATCCTATCGAATGGAGAAGTGCTAAGAATCATGGAGATTTTCGACTTGTTTTTCCAACCTTCGATGTAAAAATATATTTTAGGGACCTATGTTGTATTTATTACATAGACTAAAAAGCGGCAAGCGAGCGAGCGGTTTACCTAATATCAACTGACTGCTACCCATAGGCATAACAAGCTACTGAGAGGCTCGATAAGTTGCCTACACAGGGAGGGGACAAAAAGAAAAAAAAATGTTTCCTCTTACTCTTTATCCCCTTTCAAATCCTTCTCCTCCCGCACCACACTCATCAGACGAAACACAGAATACTGCTACTTCAGTCCTGTCTTCTGTGAGGTCGTGGTATTTTACTAGTCGAGCCGGCCCTGCAGTGCAACAGATGTTGCGGGCTCTACCACTATTAAATTGTACACCTTTGTGCATATAGCACATGATCAATTATTTTTTACAGTTCCAGTTTCTATATTTAAACATAAGCATACGAATTCCGTTGCGTTCAATGTAACACGTTATAAAAGTTTAAAAATATTTTCTAACCGTGTGCACGAACTCGTAAACTTTTATACGAATTATCTAACCTTGTTCAGTTTAATTGAAGCGGCCTTAAAATCAAAGCTATTAAACTTAAACGTTAACAAAAACTGACTATCTTAAATATTAACAACGCAATAGACATATGAATCAAGTGAAAGGAGGACATTAGGTGCTACCAAGTTAAGTTATTACAAGATATTTAGTTAATGTAATTCCGTATTTTTATATCATGCACTGTATTTTAATATAAATATCATAGATATGCATAACGAGTGATAATTTTGATAAAAATTAACAATTAGCGCTGACAAATAATTTTTACTCAGCTCAGCCAAGGAAGACCTTTGCAGGCTACATTTACAACAAACGGAACTACAATTCCAATGCAGTCTTTAATTAAGAAGCTGATATCGAATAAGCCTACGAAAACAGATATTTGGGAAGGATGATGTAGGATATCTTCACATAGTATAAAACAAAGTCGTTACCGCTGTATGTTCCCTTAGATCTTTTAAACTATCAAACGGATTTTAATGCGGTTTCCATAAATAGATAAAGTTATTCGAGAGAAAGGTTAACATGTATAATACATGCATATTATAGTAGAGAAAGGCAGGGAATTTCAAAGATTTGTCGTAAAAAACATATTTTGGTGCGTTTACATTGCAAACGCTGACTAAACCTTACCAGAAACATGAAAAGAATGTACAATAGAATTGTACATCTTAAAAAGATCTACATAAAAGTCCTCCATATATCTATCTTTTAAGCTTACTATACCCATAAATAGTCACCTCCAATGCGGTAATTGAAAAGTTGTCTATATGACTTTTACGTATTACTATATTAATCCTTATCAACACAAATACGTTACTTACCTTAAGTATATCATGCACATTATGGTAATCCTTTACACCATATAATTTAAATTATTACATAAGGAGTCCCCGGAAAATAATTAAAGCGGAACGAAGATTGCCGGATCAGCTAGTACTATATATGTGCATATACATATACCTCTCAACATATCTCCAAACGTTGAATCATAACAGAACGCAAAAAAAGCCCAAAAATTCTTATATACAACTATTTTATTGTATTATTTATTCGAATTTACGTGCTAAAATGATGCAGACAATGCATAATATAAATAAACATTATCGGTAAGATCGCAAAGCTACCCATCACTCTTTCATTTTATTGCATCGCTAAATTTTCCAGGTCCTTAATCTGATAACCAGAAATCAAATACAACTAAAAATAATAAATAAAAAATCGTTAAACAATACTCTTAGCTATAAGACGATAATAAATATAAGAGTTCCACGAAACACATTTGAAGGGTTTAAACACATGTGAGACTCAAAAAAAGAACTGATTTGCTTCATTGTAACCTCGAGGAACTCGATTGGGTTAGGCATTCAAATAAAACCAATATGGGATTGGTACACTCCCTTACATTAATTTTTTTAAACTTTAAATGCTCGTGATAATTGTTAATAAATCTTTTGTTGTATGCACACAGCGAAGACAGACTAAGCATATCAATCTGATGGGAGGGTCGACGGTTTGAATCTCAGACATCTTGTGACGGTGATCTTGTGGCTTGGCACGGATATTTAACGAAATTTTGAAAAATTATAAATAAAAAATTCTATCGCATGTGTTCATTAACAATATAGGATTCTAATGGTGAAAGAACTTTTCAAATCGGTTCAGTAGTTTCAGAGCATATTCAATGCAAACAAACAAACAAATCTTTCCCCTTTATACTTTAGATTCTATCTTTAAACGTCCTCGGTTCTTTTAAATAGAGTTCGCAATTGCTAAAACTTAAGGCTTACTCTTGTGCTCGACAGTAATCTTTAGTTTAGAAAACTACTGTGCATTTTTCTTTTCCAGGAAATTGAAAACTTTATTTTTCAAGGCTGAGTAATTTTTTTCACTTGTGCCACCAATAAACTTTTTTATAGTTTAATATCTTACATACGTTGCAAGTATTATATCATTCTAATGCACGCGACTGTACAACGCTTATACATTTATTGCATTTTTCTATTTCGTTATAAAATATTATTTACAATCAATAAAATGTTTAATGTAACTGTCGAATGTTGTATTATTAATAAAATTCAACAAAGAATTTGATTATGGTCGAGGAGTCGTAAAATACATATTTATTTTTATAAAGTTACGTTTTTTATGAATAATTTTTATTTTATCGATTTGTTTATGTCACGTTTTGACCTTAACACGTTTATCTGATTTATATGAAATTTTATGGAATATAAAAGAAACAATGCTTCTAAAGAGAATATTTGTCCTAAATTTAGTTTTAGTTATAAGAGAGACCTGTTCTTAGTAAGATAACAGGACATTTTAGATAGGAGAAGAGAAGATGTGAGAAGCATCACGTGGGTCAAAAGATTACAATAACTCATCGGGGTTGATCGAAGTCCTATAGCCCTTATAATCGGTTTCTCAAATGTTTGTCAAAATTTTATTCACCTAACCTTGACAGGAGCAAGATAAATGTCATGTCGAATCAATTTCAATTTCTAAAAGAAAGAAAAAGTTGATGTTCACATTTTGCATTTAGCAACTAAAGTGACATTTGAGGTCACTTAAGTTGCTAAATGCTAAATAAAAAAAGGTCCAACCTTTGACAGCTAGCTATCTCATTTTATCGTGGAATCAGTCTTTCAGTAACTGGCCGTTAATCACTCAAATGCAAAACGTGTTGTTTAACATAAAAATCAGTAAGTTAACAACTTTAAAAATACCGTGTATAGCGTAGAATCGAAAATTAAATTCCTTTTAAAAATGTTGCTGAAATTTCGCTGTAGGAGATGAAAACAGTTATATTTATTCCAACAATGATCGTGTTTACATTACCTTTGTCCTGTAGAGCGGATTGGAGAAGTCCCAGCCCGGCGCCACGAACAGATACCCGCATTTCGATATCTTGCGGCTGGCCTGCGAACAAATAAAGACATATTAACACTGATAAAGATTGGATTTATAAATAAATCAATATGGCTTAAGAAATTAATGAAAACAATAAACAAATTACATTTGAATAAACTTGGATATACATTGATTTTAAATCAAATTACTTTGTAATGTAAAAAGCCAAAGTTTATTTTGGTAACGTAATGTGTTTTGCGTATCATGCGGGTGCCGTGACAGAAAAAATATACTACATTGTCCTGTCCGTTGGGATCGCGTGTAACAGATAACATTTTTTACAGTCTCTTAAAATTCCTGTTTCAAAATTATTCCCAAAATTTTTATTAAAAATCAAGGCCACTTGTTTCATTACAAAATACATGATGATGTATTTTACCTCATCACCTAAAAATCTAAAAAAGTTCGAACAAGGCATTCATTAATAACTTAATAGATTTTACCGATTTTTTTTCGTTGGTTACAATAAGCTGCGGAAGATCACTGAGTAGATATTTAATTATCTAAGGCTCAAATTCCTGACAGTTTACTGAAATTTGAGTCTTTGAGCATATGGCGGTACGTGCATCCTCTCTTACATATGTGACCTATTAAACAACTTGAAAAAGTGATAGTGATTGCTAGGCCGAACATTTTAATAACTCGTGCCAACAAAACTGCAAATGCTAAGGTACCTGGTAATAAAATTCCCATCAGACGCGATAAGGCGATTATGAAAGAATTGTATAACGAAAATAATAAAGTATTTCCGAGTAACAGTTGTATCGATGTGTCACCGACGGCCGTCGACCCGCCGCATTACATCACAAGTACAAACGCACAGACAAGTTTCGCAGAACAGATCTCGATTCGCGACCACATCGACGTCTAAAGTTATTAAGTCGACCGGGAAAATGATTGGCGTCAGACCGGATTGCAGATGTATGAAAGTGTCAGTTCAATACGAGACACAGTAATGCGAGAAATGTAGTTAGTTAGTTAATCGGAAAAAACATGCTCATACGGCTTCTGATGTAAGAGTTAGATATATAAAAGGCAAGTCAGATACTCAAAATTATTACGCAATTCCTTCTCCATAAAGTTAATTGCAATCGAACGATGAATGAAATACAACATGTGAATGATATTCACCATATGTATTACGTTCAGATTTATTACAATACAGTTAGTTTATAGTTATTACAAAATTTATGGATCGTCTAGATACAATAGTGAGAGTCTAGTACTGAGATTTCTATTTTCGGATCAAATATACCAAGACGGGTATAATAGGTTCGGTTGTATAAATGAAGAGCCTTCATTTAATAAATGAATTGGAAGTGGGACATCGTAAATGGTTCAATAATTGGACGAGAATTGAGAGTGAAATTTCATGGACAGATAACGTACATTTCGTTACAAGAAAGAGAAGAAACCTCTTTTGTAGGAGGAGTAATAGAGCAAAAATCACACAATACAAAGTAAAGGAATTAACACAATAACATTTTATGATATATAATAACAATAAAAGAAAATCGCTAGGTTAGATGACTGGACATATTGACCACTAGGTAGGCAATAATATTCAATTTAGTTGAAAATGAAACAATGCCCATTGTGACCAAAATACAGTCATCAAAGTTAAGAAAGTAATAAATACGAGACAATTTAGTCGCATTAACCTCAGAGGCTGTAAACTTGACCGATCTCGTTCCCCGCAGGACAACGACACATCTGTCCGTCTGTCGCCAGCTAATGCGAATATAAGAGGTCTATTGCCCTCGCGGCTCACCGTTTTAATGAGGATCGGCGCTTGGGAAACAGGGCATCGAAATGGCCACAATGCAACACTCACGTACACGACTTGCGAAAATGTTTCAGAACTTAAGAAAATGTTGGCTCAACGACGTTGTATTTTAAAATCTCCCAAAAAGTGTTTCACTTTTATATTTTGGTTCGTAACTGGTAAAAGATTATGGTAGATTGTTAAAGAAGTAAAATACTTTCAACCAAAATATAAAATGTGTAGTTTTGTTTTGCAGGCTATAACATAACAGTAGCGACATTTAACAGTGGTAGAGTCCGCAACAACATCTGTTTGTTGCACGAATGGGCCGGCTCGACCTGTGAAATAATATGATCTCTCAGAAGACAGGCGTAAAGTAGAGTATTCTGCATTTCGTCTGATAAGTGAGATGCCGGTTGCCTAATTTTGGTCCTCTCCCTCTTCCCACCCTTTGCTAAAAAGGAAAGGATGAGAAGGGGAAGAGGACTTGACGCTGGAAGGCATGAATAGGATAGGGAAATAACCATTTTCAGTTTATCCCCCTCCTCTGTCTATTAACGGTAGGCAACGCATTTGCATCATCACATTAGCGTGTTGCAGTATCAATGGGTAGCAGTCACTTGATATTGGGTGAACCACTCGCTCGCTTGCCACCTTATACTATAAAATAAAGTGACAACAACAATTTAACTGATGTGGCTGTAATTAGGGTTCGCGTTCCTTCATCGCGAGGTATAAATTCGATTCTCATTTTGTTTCCGGTAAAAACATTAACCAAACATTGGAAATCGGGTGGTTTAGGCGAGTGAAAGAGCCCGTGTCAGTTTTAAGACCTATGCCATTATTTTGATTCATAGTTCGACTGAATTTCATTTACGATTGCAAAAACATCCCTGTGTATTCATAACCTTAAGTTTAACATGTTTCTTTTGAAATTAATCGTGTACGAGTATATGGTTCAATTGTATCATAATACAATAAACAAAATGAACGGATATATATGTAAACATCAGCGTTAGTGAGAGAAACCATTATCGTTAGAGCGGCTGGACTTCCGACGTTATTCCTGCGAGAGATAGCACGGGCTTAGGTAAATCGGCGAGTCCGAATGGGCGCGGTAGCTTTCCCCCATATCAACAAATGGAGACACAACAATATCTGTGTCAGGGTTCTGCGGAACCGGTTGCGCTG
>JWHW01029197.1:155595-165716 GCA_000931545.1 Papilio glaucus | reverse complement strand
CACTAATTGAAATAGATTGATCCATTGTCCTTACCAGAATCTTCGGGATTTGTTACTTTTTAAGATTGGGAATAACGGCATCTCGGTCCAAATTTCAATGATAACTTTTTTCTGTTCATAAAACTATTATTAATATTTAAAAGTGTATGGTGTAAATTATTGTTGGCTCGATACAGGTCAAAGTCAACTTATCAACTGTATTTGACAGTTTAATCATGTAAAGTTTTTAAATCATATTAGTCGAGTGAAGTTTAAATAATCGTGTAGAATTTCGTTGAGAGATTCAGAGAGAGTTCGGAGTTTTTTCAGGTAAGCTTCAATTAAATTAGTCGAGGTTATCTCTAGCTATTCAATGAGGGTGGCTAATAAAGCAGGAAAGGTTGCCAACCATAAAGTAATTTAAGAGAATGCTGGATCTCAATGGCGTCGACTTATTTTGTTCCAGACTTTAGAAAGATAAAACGCAGCACAATTACTGCTGTATTATTCGATAAAGGCGTATTACTTTCACGAATGAATCGTCCGATTCTTGCTTCAGATACTATCACGTGTCAAAATATAATTTAAATGTAGTTATACAACTGTACATTACATAACTCAACGGTGTGATTTAAAATAATTAAAATCCTGAGTGTGAACATCACGATTAATGGGTAAATTAATATTGAGTTTTAGTCTCATGTGAAAAGATTTAAAAGAAACATTAGTTATATGGAAACATCAAAAAATACTTTTTAAAATCTTTTTTACAGTTTATGTAGTAACTTATTATGTATTATATGGCGCATGAAAATGTATTATTGTTATGTAAAAACAAAAAAGTATTTATATATTGATTGTCAAAAAACTGAGAAAAGTTGAGATCGATACAAAGATTAATTATACGTCATTTAATGACTTCCGATTCGCAGCAACTATAAAGAGGCCACCGAAATAAAAAATAAATTAAATTAACTAGACAATTACATACATTACTATTAGCATTACCCGGCCATGGGAACCGGGTTGGCCAACCTGACTGCCTCTCGGTCGGCACCACTCATTAATCCGCGACAGGGCCACCGACCGGCCCAATTCAGCCCATCCGATGTATGCAAATTTATAATCGTTCGCTTGACAAGTGGTCCGCGGGGGCGGACTCTTAAATCCGCTATTTTGTCATGTTCAGCTGGACAGTTATCGCGTTGGCTTTTAAGGTAGCAACACACTATTGGGATTACATTATCTAATTATAAATCAATGTTCGTTGCAAATTGTTGTCGATGATTGCAAGTGAGGACTACATAAGTAATCTAAAGGTTATTTAGATCACCATAAAATCTATTTGTTTTTTGAACTGGAAAATAGCGTAGCGGACTCATTTGAGGTCGTTTTTTTCCACTTCCAAACGTCAGACTAAATTGAAACTTTGCAGAGTTATCAAGTACTGATGCCAATACATTTTTCACAACTTAGTTCCGGTCAGGATCATCATTAATTTTAAGATTGAAGACAACGCCACCTAGTTACAAATAACACATAACGAGAGCTTTGGGTGTTTTTTTTTTAGGTTTAAACTATTGACTGTTCGAAATGGCCTTCTCTTTTACCACTAACACACCGGCTTGGCCATTGCCCAGCCTTTTATGGATCATTATATCATAGTATATGCTTCCGAAACAGACATAAGTATGCAACTAAACCTAAAAAGATTATACAAAATTCATCTTCTAAAGGTCTATAGCAGGGGATGAAAGTTTGTATAGACAAATAGTCTAATGTAAGTTGACCTCACATCAATATGACCAATCACATTAAAAAGGGTTCAGCTTGGTCTGGAATATCGGTTGAATTAAATTGCTCGGTGGACGACACCGCGGTGCACAGCTAGTGTACATTTATTCCGGTTAAAACGTCATAATGTATGCCGTAAAGCTGCCAACGTTCGCGCGAAGCTCATGCAAAATAATCGTTTAAACATAATTAAATTGCAATTATATTAATTTATTCCCATCGTATGATATAATATTCATCTCAGGTACCTAATTAATGCGGGCTCTCACACCTGTCCCGTTTCGCAACATGCACTATGGATTCATTATTAAAAGTTATGTTGCAAATAAATTATGCAGACGCTACGTTAACGCATCTTAAGCCGGCGAAAAGATCAGAAGCTGTTATGTTTGTGTTGAATTTAATTTAATTTTAAAGCGAGGACGTTGACCGTATGTTAAGTAATACGCCTCAACCATAACAATGCGATTCAGACCAGGATTTTGTAATACAAAATCCTTCACGCTCGCCCTCTCCAACGTATGATACAACTAAACTAAAATTGTACACACTATTATAGCAGGATATTAAACTCATCTTTTATATTGGCAGATAATTATTTTATAGTATTGCTGTTTACTGTAGCAACAAAAAAGTTAACAGTACAACATACTAGTGGCCCGCCACAGCTTCACACGAGTATTTAAAAAAAAATTATAAATTAAAAATTCTATCGCCTATGTTCGGGAATAATGTAGGATTCTAATGGTGAAAGAATTTTTCAAATCGGTCCAGTAGTTTCAGAGCATATTCCATGCAAACAAACAATCAAATCCTTCCTCTTTATATAGTTTAGACAACTAGTCTCCATCCTTCTCTCTATTCCATGACTTGGGTACATTCAATAGAAGATTGTACGATCCAATGCTAAGCCTAATTCCTATCTGTAGATATTAAACATTTAGTGGCATTAAGTCTACGCACCAGGTAACTGAACAAATTAAATGGGACAGCGTTTGCCGTCAAGATTACTCGTTTACTTAAAAAAATAACTAGTTGTAACACTACTGACATCTCGCGGTTACTAAATCTCGCCGACTAAAATTATGTATTGCCTTATTAGAATAACTGCGTAGGAAGAACCGATATGTTAAAGTGAAATTCCGTCCAAATTCTCCGTCTATTTCATTTGCAATAAATACAATATTAATGTTAAAAAGGTCTACATACTAACATAAACCATTTTTTAATACTGAAAGTTATGCATTTAACCAAAATTATGTTCGTACATGACACACAAATTAAGTTGACGTCATTATTCATACACAATGTTCAAGTTAGACTCTGTCATCATTAAACTTAGTACGGGACCTCTAACATATTTAACTTAATCGGAATTCACAAAACTAACTTTCAATTGTTTCAGGGCCAATGATGTTACGGGACCCACGACTTCGAAACGTCCGTAATCTAGATTTCTAGGCAAACGACACTTTTATCACAATCTAAGATTATCAATTTGTAATTATAAAAAAGGTAAATTTATTAAAATGTACTTTTAGATTAGTTAAGTTTGCATTTTTACGTATCCTGTCCAGTTCTGCGGTCGCCGTCCTTTCATGTAGTCAAGGTATGATTAAATATGGCCATGAAAAGTTTACCGCAATTAAACAGTTGTGACACAGCGCCGTCTCCGAGTTCGGAGTTCGGTCGCGTTGAAAAGTAGCCCCGCCGCGGACGCACGCTTTGAAGTATCACTTTTTTACGATTGCCTAGTAATTCAATACGATTCGGCAATTTCCTCACAAGACACGTACACCGTGTGATTTAATTCGATGTCAATTGTTAAATAGCAGACGGGATACCTGTTCTCTGACCTACTCAAGATTTTTTTCCCGCCAGCCCATACTATTCATAATACGTTGCGACATCTCTCCGGCAATTTTCGGAAGACACTTCGCAGTGATGTCCTCGCATATGGATTGATTATCCGAAAAAATCAGGCAACACCAAAAAAGACGTTTTGCAAGATACTTCATCGTGTGATCGAAACAATAAAAACTGACTTAAATGTTCCTCCATTTACTGCTTAACGATTTAAATGTATATCTTGTGACTTTTTATACTTTGAAAGAAAGAACAATAAATTATTTGCTATGGTAAAAGGCTATTTTTTTTTTTATAAACATTTTTAAATTGTGATTTAAATCCAGTCAGTTTTATTAACCATTTTATATAATGTTGATTTGATTATAGATAATAAAGCGGTACAAATCGATAAAAACTGCAAATATTCTATTCTATATGTATTTTATGGACCTGTGACTCATAAAGCACCTCCCACGCATACGTATTGACACAGAATGCTAAACGATAAACGACATACCTAGAAAAACAACTTTTTTTATTAACTTTTTCCTTCTTACAATAAAAAATATTTGATGGATTTCCCGCGATCCTGGCACACCTCTATCGTTTCTTCTATATTCATACATCTACACATACATGTTCTTCGGTTACGGGTACTCCTTAAACCGCTTTAATATGATCACTAATCTGATCGATATAAGTTCTCCTAGGGCGTCCCCTGCCAACACTGCCACTCACTTTTCCAACATAAATTTGTTTCGTCACTATCCCTTCATTCGTCATTTCTTAATACCTTTCTCAATTCTAGTCCCAACATCCCATTTTACTTATAACGCTATTTTTAATAATAGTAATTTTTTAATTAACACCAATTAATAATATCAAAACTCAAAGCGCCAATTACACAAAGTAAAGTGCTTGCCTGGGTTCGAACCCGCGATCTACACGTACCTCACGTAAGCCGTGGCTCATACCACTGTTATGGTACTGAACATGGTGTTTTTCACAACTCAGTTCGGTAATGGAGACTCCATATGCTATTTCTGTTCTTATTTAAAGGCTTTTGAACCATCTTTTATTGAATATATTAAAAAAACTGATAAGATAACATTATTGAACACAAAATTCCAAACGATCATGTCGTGGATTTAAACCGAATAAATAAAAAGCTATGTGTCTATTTAAGTAAGCCGTTTTCCTCGATGGATGTCAAGTGAAACAGCCGAATAAATCCTTCAGTTGAAGGGCATATTGATTCCATTGCAGATGGCAAATTAACCATTCTCTCATTAACATTGAAGGCGTTTCTCATTACCAGCAACCCAGCGCAACTATATCCTAATACGGTGAACATATAAATATATGTGAACGATATATATATAAATTAAAATAAAATACATTTAATTTATATGATTCTCTAAATAATCATACCTAGGATGGTAACATTTGTTGACCAAAAGTTTTAACTCCCAACCTTTAGACAAATTAAATAACAATTTGTTCAAAGTTTATATTTACAATTTGATAGCCAAAGGATAGATAACTATGTTAAATAAATAATACGCTCACGCCCGTAACATAGAGGGGTAGATAGAGATTATGAATTTCCATTTGGCGCGATCCTGGCATACCACTCTCGTTCTTCTTCACTTCTTCACTTCTACAAGCTCGTCGGTCACGATCTCCTTACATCGACCTTCTTTAGTATGTCACTAATCTGTACGATATAAGTTCTCCTTGACGTCCCTTATCAACTCTGCCACTCACTTTTCCAAAATAAATTTGTTTCGTTCTCTTTCTTCATTCATCCTTTCAACATGCCCGAACCACCGAAGCATTGGGATTAGTACAGCATTGTGTATTACCAGACGAGCCTTCATAGACACATTCTGACTCACTACTGTACCTACATCCCCATTCATTTTTATTAACTGTATAATATAATTCATTAATAAAAATGTATCATACACACCGCAGTCCACGCCGCGCAAATTAAAATAATTACACACACTTGTCAAAACTTCAGTTATGACACCGTGTAATTAAATTCAAGACATTGATATTGTAAATTGAATAACTCGTGTTCGGACATGGTGTACGAGGAAGTGGTCCGACCCCAATATTGTGAAGGTACCAATAACTGTCATAATACAACCTCGTCGTTACGAACAAGGTCACCATATCAGAATTATTCAACGCTAATGTGCTTGAATTATTTTGACGTTCCTATGATAATTCTAAGGTCATTTGTTTTATATTAAACTAGCCGACACAGCACACGTCTTGCCTGCAATTAGCAGGTTTAACTAACATTCTTTCGTTATTCAAGCGGCAAACAAACCAGCGTTTCACTTAATGTTAAGTAACCTCTACACATAGAAAATTAGTTGCTGATGACGCAAGAGGGAAATTAGTTCCACTGTGCTGTCTACCTTTAATATACAGAGAAGAGGGATAAACATTACAAGCATATTTCCTTTTCCTATCCATTCCCCACCTCGATAAATCCTTTTCCGCTTTTCCTTTACTTATTAGAAAATGATGGGAAGGGTAAGGAGGCCTAGATTTGGGTCTCCGGTACCTCATTTCGCCGATCGAATCGGCCCGACAGAACAGAACTTGTTGCGAGCTCAACTTCTGTCAACTCTTCGTCATACAATCTTAAAAATCTCCTGGAACCCGATATCAGTACCTACCGGGTCGTATTGTGACCCTAAGCCACCCGAGTACCTACTCAAGCTTAACTTTAGTAAATGTAACTTAGAATTATCATATATTAAATCTAAGTTCCATTTCCTTAGGAATCTCTGAAGAACGGTAAGCATTATGAAGCAGCTCAGGTACGGCCGACAGGTGGCGTCACGTACGCCGCGTGGGAGTCAGATGAAACCTGCACCGTTAAGGTCAATGTTGACTCGTTTTTACAATCACAGTAGGTAATTGAAGACCCTTACTAGTATATAACTGGAACGGTATATTAATAAAGTATATAAATAAAAGGAAGACAATAAGTATTTTATATTTTCACGTAGTTTCAACCTGTTACACATTATCGATTTCATATTTCGATGAAAAAAAAATATTCACAAACTGTGAATACAAGGAAGGAGTCTTACATCCTAATACAATGTTGTCGATACAGTACAAAGTCAGATTTATCGCCATAAAGAACTACTAACACATCAAAATATTCCGAAACATCTTCAGCTAAAAGGCAATGCATCTGTTTACATTGCGAACCTTTAAAGATAGCGGTACTTTAATCGCGTACTATTTAATAACTTAACCATATAATAATCACATATTTCTCGAGCGTAAGTGTATTGTGTCATAATCGGAGAGGCATAACGCAGAACGTCCAAGTATTGCCAGTGAGCTTAGTTGCGGTAATCCTTAAACTAGCAATCCTATTAAGAATCTTAGCGGCGAAATGATATACACAGTAATCATCGAACAGGCGGTAAATGCAACGATGAGGATAAATCTGTCGTATAAAATGTAATAGCACAGAGCGGAGCGGTCCGTTAGAGAGCAATGGAAATATGAACGCGCGAAAATCGTAAAACCAGCGTGGAGCAACGCCACGGGCGGTGTAAAACTTTTTCTATGGTATTCAAGTTAGAGGTTCATAAGGTTCTATTTATTGCTCAAATCACAATAGTTAAAACAAGTAATTTAACGGATCTAATCGGCGTTTTATTTCAACAATTCAACTGAATCCCCATGACCGATGGTTGTCTTCGTTAAATCATGGGTAAATATTTCGGTTGAATCGTGAAAACTGAACGCTATAAATAAATGGCGAAGTTTAAGAACAATACAATTTATGTTAATTTTAAGCGTTAAATAAATTAAATAAATATGCGCTCAAGCCCGTAACCCAGAGGGGTAGGCAGAGGCATGGATTTCCATTTGGCGCGATCCTGGCACACCTCTCTCGCTTCTTCTACAATCATACATCTACGCATGCATGCTCTCTTCATTCATCCCTTCAACATGCCCGAAAAATTTTAAGCGTTACTCCCGTAAAATCCTTTTATCTTGCTATATATCGTTTTATATTGCTGCTATGTTACTTCTAAAATCAAAACTTGACCCCAAAAGTAATGTAAGTGATTAAAATGAGATATGATGAATAAAGTATAAAAACAAGAAACAAAAACAAGCTCTGGTTAAAAGTTTTCATTTAATTATCAGATATTCATTTAAACCAAAGTCTAAGAACGTAGTATAAACACATTATATACTACATATTCGATGACTGGTAAATATTTATCGAAATACAAAAGCAGAATATGTAAATAGCAAAAATATAAACAAAATTGACCTAATTAAATTTAGATGATGTTTTAGCAGGTCTTTTTTCCACGAATGTACATTAATCTCAATCCGTTGTTATTGCTTTGTGGGTTACAGCGGAATAAATAAACAGAATGGCTCACAATAGCCGTACTATGTAGAAGACGTAAGTTTAGCGAGGCGGTTATCGCGCGTCCGCTAACACGGTTAGCGTCGCTTGTGGTTGCGTCAGCGAAATGTCGGTCCGTCAGTGACCACAACACTGTTTTAATCGGAATTGTAACAAAAGTTATATTAGAAAAGGAACATAATAAATAAAATAAACGGCAGTTTATAACGGCAGGAGTCTATAGGGAACCTACATACACACATCGCCTTTTTATATACGTATAGATAGATAGATAGTAGGGACTGTAGGGACATTTTATAATAGTTGAAATAATGCATCATTTTATGTATAAAAATATGTATAAAATTGACCTATTTTACGGTTTCTTATAAAGGTTAATAAATACCACACCTCGTGTTATTTTAAATGTAAAAGAGTAAAATAAATATTTTTACAGGAAAAATAAGCTGTAATGAACCCTACCATGGCGCTACTCTTGACTGAATGGATCATTAATGTAATATTGCTTTCATACGGTCAAAAACTAATCAAAACGGTCAAAAAAAATGAAGACATAAATTATCGAGTTTTTTAAAGGTTATTTGCACCAAACGTAACAGCTGCGCCAGTAAAATGCTTACAAGTAATATTTGAAAACAGCGTCCGGGACTTCAAACGAAGTTTTCCGGTGGGCTATGGCCACCCATTCGATCTTCAATAGTAACTTTATATAAACACAAACAGTATAAACTTGTAAAACACTACAATTTCAAATTATCATAAAGCCAAACCTACACACAGATTTACAAGAAACAATGTTAAAGCAACATCGCGGAACACGTTCATAAACTACCGGTAGGTAGCGCCATTCAACCTCATCCGAACACAATACTAATAAAATGAAATTGTCATTTCCCGAGCTCCGTTGTTCGACAAATCTTTTGTGTAAACTATTCCAAACAGCCTCTATTACTAGCAATAGTCAAAAATCGACGACAAGTTTTATATTAACAGTCTTGTAACCTTAAACGCCGAACGACAGACAAAAAATATAAACATGGCCGACTGAGTCACGCTTCCAACGTAAACAGTAAAGATGGGCTTCGATAAACTCGTATCGTAATTTATGCCGATAGTCGCTCCAGTTGCAAAAATAAAGCACACGTGACTCACAAAAGATATTCCGTGCTCTAGAATGCAGTTCAGCGAAAGTTCTTAGCATGCGTATGCTTTTCTAAGATGTTCTCACATTTTTGAAGAAGAGAAGAGACTACTAATTTTCGGAGATGTCGATGCTGGTAACCTTATTGACGGTTCTTACAGCTTCATCTGATACAGGGCTCGCGATCCAAGTGATCTTGAGCTAAAAGTAAAAAATTCTAGGTCCCTAATGTAATCTAGGGGCCTAGTTGCTGGATTTAGCAGCCATCGGTGTGGGTGATGTGTCTACTCAAGTTGAACGTGTTACCGTCGAAGACTATAATGACGTCTACTAAGTTGGGGTGTTGTCTACGTGATCGTCGAGGGAAGGACCGTACCTGTCCCCCGACGGTCGTCGACTGTTTTAACGAGCGTCTGGGGGCGGTGAGGGCCGCCCAAGAGAAGAGAAGTCAAATGAACTATCTATTAAAATGATTTATGATCCCTTAAAAACAGTTTGAATTTCCATTCGCTACAACATTTTTGATATTTTATTTAAAAACAAGCTAGTTATCTGGTCTATCCATTTTTGTCACTTTTCACATTAGCCCTTACCTCTGACTCCTGCCTGACAAGTCAAGGAAACACGCGTGACACAGCCGACAGCGTAGATGACATAGAATGTTCTAGATAACTTGCTATAAAATTAAGTCTATCGCAAGCGGAAGGCATTTAATCCTCCGCAAACGGAGTAGACACCTCTGTGACAGACGTCCGAGCTTATATGCCGATAATTATTATGTACGGGTCGTAAAGTAGATGAGTGGAACTCGCTTTCAAGCGACACTGCCTCGATCGTCACATGATGGGAATTGACGGCGCCATCTTTCATAAATGGCGGTTATTTTGTTAAGATCGAAAGCCTTTAAATGTATTAAGTCGTGAGCTTTTT
>JWHW01029197.1:141241-152344 GCA_000931545.1 Papilio glaucus | reverse complement strand
GTAATTATGAGGAAAAAATAATATATTTGTCTAACATTAAAGTACCAAATACCTCTCGAGACAAACATTGTCAAAGCTTGCCTTTAGCAAATCTGTACATCAGTATCTTTTTTATCTAAGAAGGTGGCAAACGAGCAAGCGGATCACCTGATGTTAAGTGAGCGTTACCCATAGACATCCGCAACAAGTAAATGTGTTGCAGGAGCGTTGCCTACCTTTAATACACAGAGAAGGACATAGACAGGAAAAAGGATAATTTCTTTTCCCCGTGAACCCCCTCCCCGTCCAATCCTCTTCTCGTTCCTATCCTATCCTTGTGAAGAAAGGGTAGGAAGGGGAGGAGGACTGAAATTAGACTTCCAGCACCTCGCTCATCAGCCGAATTGCGTACTTCTACTTCACGCCTGTTTTCTGTGAGGTCATAGTATTTCACCGGTCGAGTCGGCCCATTCGCGCAACGGATGTTGTTGCGGGCTCTACCACTGTCAAAAGCTTAACAAACGCATCGATCATTGACCTCATAACACTAAGCTATATAACACAGCGATCAGTGTGTAAGTGTGAACGGAAGACAGCGTGCCGGCGCGTCGCAAAAAGTCTAGCGTGTACCGCACAGACAGACAAGGAAACTCTTACTATAATACAATATTATCTAACGTTGTATTATATGTATGAAGCACGCCACAAAGCAAGGAAATTACAATTAACATTTACGTAAACCGCGGCTCAAATGGAACTGTTGTTAATGACAAGAAGACTTACTGACGGTCTTGGTACATCACTCTCGAAGTCAGGTAAAAATGATCGTAACTGAACTGAATCAGATGCGTCAGGATCGAGCGTGATATCGGTATGCCCCAATTAGAGAGCGTTTGTGTATACCTTGTTTCATCGTAAGATATGATTGTTGTAAACAAACGTCATTTACTGTATATGGCGGCCATTACCTTTCATACTTTCATCGGAAATATTGTAATTTTGCGGAAATCATGAGATAAAGTGAAGTGAAATTATGCAATACGGATAGCTAATGTTATAAAGCAATATAGGAAGAAAGTTGTTTATCGATAATGTTTTGGAATTTACTAATTTTAACATGAAAACCTTGTTTACAAAATTTTCATCTTGCTGTGAAACAAGGTGTTCATGAATCAAAATAATCTGACGGTTATGTTTTATATTACTTATCGTACTAATAAAACTTGTTTAAGTTTGAATATTACGAACAAATCTGGGTGTTAAATGTGTTAATTAATATTTATTTATATTAATCTTAACTTAAACTGTTTCAATAACTTTTAACTTAAATCACTTGAAATTGTCGGTCGGTTGGTTCCTAATTGTCCCTACGATTGAACCTTGGAATTAAAAAAATAATAATTATATACGCGTAGTATATCTAAGAGATTCAGACGTATGCGATATTTCTTTTACGAGTCACAGACAGGACGTAAAGTAATTGAAAGTGAAGAAAAAGCAACTCACCTGTGCCTAGCAAGTTAATGGGCTGAGGTTCTTTGAACAGTAAGTCTGTTCTTCTTATTGGCGTGGAAAATTATCATAAAATTACTTCATAAGCTTATTGCTTACAAATCATATCAATACGGGTTTGTTGTTTATATTTTTTTACTTTATTAAGGGAAAGGATCAAGTGTTATTTTTACGGCAATAGTACTATTTTGTGTTGATTTTTTTTTATGTTTATCCTACAAATCGAAATCTGGGTTTGGCAGGAAAAACATGTTAGTAGAGTTAATGCCGTTGAGATGCGATCCTTAAGAAGTATGTTAAGCGTGAGATTGAATGATAGGATTAAAAATACCATTATAAGGGAAAAGTGTGGCTTAAAAGTGGATGTTGTGACTAGAATTGAGAAAGGCATGCTTCGGTGGTTCGGGCATGATGAAAGGATGAATGAGACCACGGTTGTGCGAGGTAAGAAGTTTGTAGATTAAGAAAATCGATATATATGTTAAATTTTTAAAACTAAGTGTAAAAGAATTTTCATTAACGTTATTCTGAGCTACTACTCTACAGGGGAAAAAACCCAACCGAAGATCCAGTTTCGGTCTCCGGTCTCATCACACGGAGTGATTTGTCTGCACGCGTGCGCAGTAATTACCGGCGCGACAGAGATGGATGCCCGCTAACGACGTGGCCCGGGGATACGCCGCTCTCAACGACTACACCTCCACACTTCTTGTAATGACAACGCGGACCTTCTTTGTGGAGTCTGACTGTAGAAGTCATGAAGAATTAAAAAGTAACATCCTGTATACATCGAATCCAACTTTTGGGATCTTAGCTGGATATAGAGACAGCTATGATACTTGCATGATCGCCTTTTGGTTCCGGCAAGATCACATGAATTTCTAGACGTTTATTAGTTTTTTTTTTAAATGTGCTTTTTCGTTTTCAATTTTAATAAAGATGCTATAAGCGAAAAACCCTTCAATACAACATTTTAAACAAATGTTTAGTGCGAACAATACCCGAATGGTAAAAGCTTGACGGGTGTACTCTGATACAAGTTATTAGGCCAATAACCTTAAATCTCGTATATTAAAGTGTTTATATATGTCTTTTATGAGCCAACGTGCTGCCAACAATTTGTAACTCGTTGAAAGTAAATATATAAGTACGTATTTATACCATCGCAAAGAACAGACAAGTAGTATTAATTCAAACAAGAGACCCGCCCCGGCTTCGCTCGGGTAGTTTTTCCAAACCTTCATACCCTACTTTAGAACTTTAGAGGATGAATTTATAACAATCATTTCAAATAAAATCCCTGGACAAAATTTCAAGTATGGACCGAACGTTGATATATCAATCTGTCAGTTTGTTACTTTATATGTAGAATGTTCATTCTATTGGACGACTAAGGTTCCTGTTGTTGGGGTTAAAAACTATATTAGTTTTTTAGACGATAAGTTATGTGTTCAGACTAATCATATCAGTGCTTATGACCTTGTCAGTACGCTATTAGTATATTAATAACTATTTAAATGAAACTAAAATATGGGATATTTAACACGAGTTATGACCACGTCATAAGTAAGTTATATTTGTACCACATTACGCATTAACTTAATGAGAGCTTATAACACCTAAGATACTATTAAGCAAGAAAGCGTTGGTACGTGTTGCAAATAATTCAATTTAAACAATATGTTATTATTAAAACTATTGATTGTGCAATACGTTATAAATAACTCCGGTCGGTCTGTGTGTTCTCGAACACAATGGTCGTAATGGTTCAACACCATATATGATTAAGGCAATCCGACCGCCATTTGTTTAGTAATGAACTTTTAACATTAACAAACCGCTCCAGGTAACCGTGCTAAAGTATTAAATCCTAAATTATAATTAATGATCTCCTAAGCCTAGACGTTACTTGTAAATCTGATAGAGCCAAGCCTTAATCGGACTCCAAATATCTATGAATGTCTCTTAAAAGTAAACAAGAATATTCTATATCTATAAAAAGCTATGTGTATATGTATGTTTGTGCCCTATAGAATCTGAAACGGCTGGACATATTTCGATGAAATTTACAGTTAATGTGCAGATTGGCTTAGCGGGTGATCCTGTAGCGTTAAACCGGGGTTGGAAGTTGAGATAAGTTTGAATGAGATTATGATTGCGATGAAAAGAATGAAAGTGGGTAAAGCACCCGGGTATGACTGGATTTCTTGAAATGCTGAGAGCTGGAGAAGGTTTAGTAGCAAGCCTGCTGTGGGTCTTTTTCAATATATATTGGAGACATGGCCTAGTACCGGAAGATTGATGTAAAGCCACCATCGTCCCTTTATATAAAGGAAAAGGGTTACTAGTTACGTAAATATATAATATATAATAAATATATAATAATTAAACAATTATTAATTACAGCTTGTGAATCAACAAACAACTTGCAACGTTGTTATTAACAATCGCACATTTAAAACCAATCGTATGAATATACCATTATGTTAACAAGACTCCTTATTTGTACAACGTTTTTGAGTGTACGAAGCTATTATAACTTTCAGAGAAATTATAAAAATGCAAGATAAAATCAACATAAACGCAACATGAGTTAAAGTTGTGAAAGTGATGAAATATTTATCAATTATTTCAGGAATCCAAGACAACAAGATCTGATAGCGTACGAAGCCGCAACGACAATTAGCGCATGCGCATTTTTACGACCATCACTTCATTTCACACTCTGAATGTTTCAGACTGCCGTCGTAAGTTGAGAGCGGTAGCGGTTCGTTCTTACTTTTCACTTTAGATTACAAATTAATTGTATATTTAATTTAATTCATAGATTTTTACTAGTTAAAAAAACATATAAATTAGCTATTATACTCTTAGCGTGTCTAGTGTTAGAACTTTAATTTTTTATTTACTTGTGATCAGCCTTAGGAGCTTTATCGTTTTTTTTTTAATGGAATAAGGTGGCAAACGAGCAAGCTGGTCTTCTGATATTAAGAGACCGCTATCCATAGTCATGTGCAAAGGGCAAATGAGTCGCAGATGCGTTGCCTACCTTTAATGGACAGAGGAGGGGATAGACTGGAAAAAGGATATTCCTTTACATACATCCCGTCCAATCCTCTTTACCTTCCCATACTATCCTTAATTCTGAAATTAGGCGTCCGACACCTCACTCATTTGATGAAACGCAGAATACTTCTACTTCACGCCTGTCTTCTGTAAGGTCGTGGTATTTCACCGGTCGAGCCGGCCAATTCGTGCAACAAATGTTGTTGTTGCGGACTCACCACTGTTGTCTTGTTGCCAGCTTTGTCGATTACACTTATTTATTTTATTTATTTACTCATATTGTGTTGATTAACAATAAGGTAAGGAAGGGGGTACCTTATGTTTTAGAGCGGCAATCTCTGCCAGTCCACCTTGTTGCATAGCGCAAAGGTAAAGAAGTAGATACAAATGATATATTAACCAGGTTACTTACTCTAACAACGATATTAAGTTTTTTTTTAATTTTAGTATACCGGGGAAAGATTAAACGATCGCTACCAGCTTATGTTTTGCGCCACACAGTGCTGCGACTACCGCGCCACGGTCTGATACTCCTGTCTCTAGCTTCGAGTTTCACGCAAACACTTTCTGTTCGTAGTTTTGAATTACATCTACTAAGTTTGTGGCGACATTCAACATCGCGCTATAGAAAAGTGTGCACCTAAAAATGTTTGAATAGTTCTGGGTATTGTTTTATAAAATAGCAAATAAGCAATTCGATTAAGACAGACAGACAGAAATGTAGAACCATGAACAGGCTGATAAAATGTCTGTATCTCTCCAACCTATAATATTACTATGGTAGACAAAACTTTGCTCAAAACAACTTTCGATATGTTGCAGATAAAACAATTTATTTATTATAACAAATGCAGCCTGAATATTAAGCATGTAGTGTTCTTGTCGGTGTACAGACTGCCCTATTTTATTTCAAACCTGTCATCGCTGTCGCCGCGATACTGCGCAAGCGCACCGCACAATTAAGAGTGTGCAACACCGACCAATCAGGAACCAGTTCTCTTATCTATGGTACATTTAAATCAATACTCCTCGCACTGGCAACTTTGTTGCGTCGGCCTTCGGGTATTTGTCCAACAATTTTATGCACCTTTATGTTATCGTCTTCACAAATTGCAATTTATACGTTTATGAAACGTAGTTGGATAACGAAGCGCACAGCGATATGGAAGACCGAGTCGTTCAACTTAGTATGTTATAAATACAACAAATTCGTTCATATTTTTATGATCCTGCTTATCTTCATATTGGCAATAAGTTTATACAATTCTGAATTTGTAATACAAGTTCTTTTTAAATATTAGTATAAGATAACTGTGTGTTTTCATCATTTAAAGCAGTACTTTACTTTAAAAACATATGAATCTAACCTATTCTGTACATAGCGTTTGGATATTCAAGGTCAGCTGTACTTTGACCAATTCGCCGGTCACATTGACGGATGGTCTCAGTATTAACATCAGGTGCCGCTTCCGCCTGCTTGTAAATGAAGTTGGGTTTATTTGTTCCGATTAGGTAATTTTTTATTTCATTTTAAAAATCTTAATAAAGTTTGAATTACTGTGCACTCTACTCATTGATTTTAAATATTCGTACAGCTCACGCATAATCATATATATAATATAGTATATATCATATTAAAGAGCTATGGATTTATATATGTGTTGCGAAATCTTTACTGTTTTAATGTCGGTTTCATAAGCCCAGCATCCGGCGTTAATTGGCTTGAATGTTGCACTTAGTTTCCGCAACATTAAGTAATGTTTATGCGAACACTAATATTGATCAAGGTTCGAATATTCATTCGTATTACAATAGTTACAAATTCAAACGACGATAAATTTTTATTTGATCAAATTTCGAACCTTATTGTATCAAAATTAAGGTTTCTTTGCCAATCAAAACTAAAAAAAATTCAAATGGAAAGAGATTCTTAATAAATATGTAATTGGATATGTTAATTATCTTTTGTTTTTCTACTAGTCTACTAGATATAGTATATGTATTGATGTTTGACATTAGGCTATCACGGCGCCTAAGATATGCTAGCATTAGACCCTCAAGTGGAGGTCCCAAGCGTTATTCGAATTGAATTTGAATTAAAATTGTAAAGTGAAAACATAGACTCTTATTTCGTCGTAATTTTTTAGTGTTCATTATATGCGACCATTATAAAATTTGATCAAGACATATGTGTAATAACAAAACGAATTAACATATGCACGATCGAAACCGCTATAATTTTTATATCAGCATAAAAACACCGCAAGAACGTCGTTCGATCACGAACGAATCGATTTTCTAGACGTCAATCGATTGCGAATGATTTATTCGATTCACAGCCGGCATCGAGCCGGGCCGCGTGAAACAATTACACATACCGATCCTATTCACCTTGCGCTAACTCGATCACAAATTGCACTCGAACCAACCATAAGGAATTACACTTATAGTGTTTACATTAAAACTTGAATAACTTATTGTGATTGAATTGGATTTGACGTAAATAAGGTTGAGAATCTCTGTCTTACAGGGTACAGGGTACCTACAAAATGAATGCACGAACTAACCAGGAAAGTACAGCAAAATCTGTAAGTTCCTGGTTTAAACTAGGTGTTTATATTTTACTTTTTCTCTATGTGTATTATTTTCAGCCAACAGATGACCATTGCTTTACGTACACCTCCCTCATTGATCACGACAAAGATTGGTCCCCAACCCTCGTCACATCGTCGACCCTTTTGCGATGCCTACCTAGCGCTGCGTCGTTCGTACCCGAAATTCCAGGACTTGCGCTTTAGTTATCTTCTATTCTTCTTGTTTCTTTTCTTTGTCTGAATCTTCATAATATTAAATTATCTTCTGCGTTTCGTCTGATGCAGACCTCACCCCAATTCGTCCATTTCTCTTTTTTTTATCCACTCTCCCTCTTTCCTACCAAAAGGGTGGCAACACTTCCGTAACTTTTAAGATTTTTGCGTATTTTGACAAATACCGTGGTCACAATAAGTCAGGTGACCGGATTGCTCGTATGAGTGTGCCTTGTAACACAAAAAAGGTTGTTTTCATAGCACAGCAATATAACATTCAACGAAATTTCATTAATTCTCACAAACATTAAACTGCCAAGGCGGACTTTTTAGTACAAAATGAAGCCAAACACATGGATATCTCGTATATTTGTGACCAGTCACAAAACATGTTTCAGTTTATGGATACTAAACATGTTTTAGTTTATGGGTACGTTTGATAAGACCAAAGACATTTTATTCTTCAAATTGGATCAGCATTCTAGCGGAGCCGAGCTATAACAGTTCGAATAAAACGTTTAGTGTAAAAGGAGGAATTGCTTCGTTCCTTTTTAGCTCGTCTCGGTAAGTATGCTACTTTTCACCATAAAATGAAAACCTTGATCTTCGCTAGCTAGCAACCATCGCCTTATCACTAAACTTTATCAATATCACGAACATAATCAAGAACTCAACTAGCTTTTAAAAGTAAATACAACGTAAAATTTACTTTACTCGGCCATAACGTATTATCATTAAATTAAATAGGCTATGACGATCGGAGACAAGGGATTTTAGCTCATAAGGTTGAAGTTGTAATGTTTATAATGGTGTGCATTTCTGACGCATCTCGAGCGGTGGTCGGTATAGCAGGCCCGGAGCGGACGGCATCTACCAGTAAACGTACGAGCGAATTAAACGTCGTCATATTTATTACGAGCGACGATCACGGACATTATCCGTCAACGGACAACAATTTAAAGACATTTCGATGGAAATCACAACGGGTTTCTGATAATTTTCTTTTACATAAAATACAATAAAACGGTATTGACAAATTATCGAGGAAATTGCTTACTTTTATACGTTTTTATTTAAAAATCTTATCAAGTTAAACTATTGTTATTGAAATAAATTTGTAAATTCTTTTAAGATTATAGGACACTAATAAACCTCACATTTTTTAAACTTTTTTTATAAAAGAAGGTGGCAAACGAGCAAGTGGTTCACCCGATATGAAGGGACCGATAAACATTGGCCGTCGAAACGATGACAAATTTCTGTCATTTTAAGTAACATATTATTTGCTTTATTATATACTAGTGATCCACCCCGGCTTCGCCCGGGTAGCCGTTTCTATAGGGACTTATGTACCTGTTAAAAACAAAAAAAATATCCCACAGGAACCATAATTTTTTTCGGGATACAAAATAGTATATGTGCTATTCCAGATTATACTCTATGTCTGTGCCAAATTTCATCCAGATCCGTTTTTGCGTGAAAGAGTAACAAACATCCATACATACAAACGACTGGTTAGGAAGTTATATTTTCTAATGAAATTACAAATCAGATTAAAGAGTTTTCCCCAATAAAAAAATTAAAAATATAAAAATCTGTTAAACTCTTACAAAAAGTCTATAAACGAAACCACCTTTCTGAGCGCCATTTTGTCTTGATTGATGGCCGTTGGCCGCACAACTCCGCCCCATCTACATACGAAGCACAGCACATACGATTGTTAGCATTTACTGTGAAACAAAACGCTTTGCCGCATGACAGTCATAAAACAATTATGTAAAGCGCAATTTATTTATCTCAATGTTGGCGGTACGTTTTCTGACAGAGCATAACGACCTTATAAAGTTGTAACAAAAAAAGAACAATTCGCTACTGTAAGCGATAAAAAGCGGCCATTTAAATTTTAACAGTAGCCAGTGTTGCAAGTTACAGAATTTTGAAAAGCAAATGGCGGTTAGTGAGCTGTGACGTAATGTCGGACATTTCAAACACAGAGTTTGAACTGAATTAGACTTTAAATGTATACGTTAAATTGTCTTATTCTTTTTTACAATACATCTTATAAGTATCTCGTGTCACAGTGTTTGTCCGGGATACACTTCGAAACAAATAAACTGAGTATGATAAAAGTTGGACCATTACTAAATTATGTCAAAATATAAACTACAGATGGCGGTGTATGTTATTATTTCTACAACACCTCAACTTATTTTTTTATCTAAGCTTACATGTCGTCTAACGTCTAACGTCATGAGTGTTTTTTTGGCTATAAAAAGTGCTACCCGTGGAAAGTCGGGGCGAGTTGCTAGTAGTTCATAAATATTAAAAAAATGCACACAAGAAAATTGAAAAAAAAAATGTAACCAATAATTTAAAATAAAAATTATGCATTTCGACGCTATGAGTTCGTTTGTACCGACTATAACTAAAACTGTTTGGATACTTCCTTGAAAGTCGTTTTAGAAACAACCATTGTTTGTAATATTGAGCGTATTTAGTTTAATAATTCTACAAGAGCAGAAACAAACAATCAAGAACCTACATAAAAGTATATCTAAGTAACATTACACAGAACTTAAATAGCTTGTTATTAACTAATGGTTAATCAACATACGAAACAGCACAGCAACAGCAACAACATACCTGAAAACAAACAAAAAATAAAATCATTTTGCTGTTAAACGTAGCATGTAGGTCATTCGGACAGCATTGCTCGTCATTCAAGAATCGCAGGAGACAGAGAACATTAGAATATTAAGCCAGATTGAAGGATGGTTATACATTTAAAACCTCTACTTATTATTAAGTAAATGCTAGATAAATTAAGTCGATTTCAAGATATATAAGAGGCACAATTTGAGCTATAGAATGCAATAATATTTCAGGAAGAAATAGTTTTATTGGATGAACCGTATAAGTATTAATTAAAGTTTCCCCAAGAGTTATTAAAATGCTTGTAGGCTATTACCTATGAAGAATGTGGAGAAACCAACGACGTAGGTAATTTAGTTCGTACTGTATATTACGTATGCAGTGCACGAACAATTAGATCATCTGTTGAGACACAGACTATAAAATGTTTACGGTTTTTGATGTACGCAGATAAGTTTGAAGAGATTTTAGGACTAATTATTATATTCTTGCCACTTACTTTAAAATCAAAGCATGTATATAAGCGGCAAAGAGAATGTTTATGATGTAAGAACAGCTTATCATTAAATATAAACCCGCAAATTACTGAATACAGGACCATAAATGAAGTTGCGTAGCTGGCTTCAGACAACAGAATCTAGGCGCTTGTGGACTCAGTTCTAGCTCCTGGCAACTATCGCGACAACAACTATTGTGATTGGTATAATAGTAGTATAGTGTGTACAGTATATTGTGTAGTGAGCTAAAAGAAAATGATACGTAACGTTGAAAAAACAACTCCAAATCATAACGTGCGAAGAATTGTTAAATAACTCCGTATAGTACTAACAAAAAATACATCAATATAGAAAATAAGCAACGTACATATGTATTTAGTTACGTAAACAGATAAAAAAGTATGCATTCTTATTTATAATATAACATAAAGTACGTGAAGCTAAAAAGGTTTACAATAAAATAAGTGTAGAGACTCTCAAAATGCATATTGTTTTAAATAAATTCGTGAGTATCCAATAATAAATTTCCGCTGTCAATCAAGCCATCATTTATACCCTAAAGAATATCTGACAGTAGAAGCCCGTCAGGT
>JWHW01029197.1:128810-141057 GCA_000931545.1 Papilio glaucus | reverse complement strand
GACGGGCCCGCACAAATACATATGTATTCCTATTATTATATACTTTTTGCATATGAACGCGGTGATAGTACATAAATGTTCCATTTACTATATTTTGCCTTTTTTTATATTTCCTTTTCCTATTTATCTCCTCTCTAACTCATCAGACGAACCACAGAATACTTCTGCTTCACGCCTGTCTTCTGTGAGGTCGTGGTATTTCACCAGCCGAGGCGGCCCAATCGTGCAACAGATGTTGTGGGACTCTACCACTGTCAAATTCCTAGTCCAATTACAAATTGACTAAGTTTATCGGTCGGTGACATATACATACATGTAATTGGATATCTCTCATTTAAATCTTACAGAGTTGGCAAATTATACTCAACTCTAAGCACCGGCAGCAATACGAAATCATAATCTGCATGAAATTAGCTATTCTTATTGGTCCAGTGACCACCACAACGACGCCATTCATCTCGAACGTAACAAAAGCACACAAATCTGAGTGAGTGTGAAATGAGAGGTGGCGATAATAAAAGGCAAATATATGCCAATGGAGCCGTATCGAGGACTCGCGAAACAACTATCATTTTCTATTTTATTTTTATAACGGTCTTCTGCAAAAAATACGATACGATCTGCCAACAAATACTACGCTTCGCTAATTGTGTGTTGTTACAAGCACGAAAGTTTGTATTAAATCGCCAGACTAAGCAGAACCCTATTTAATATGTTTGATCATACAGATCTGAAGTCAACTTACATTGGATTGCTATCTTTTCCATACCAACTTCCATCCTCTACTTTACGTGATTAATTTAAAAAACTACCTTTTTTGGTACTCGCCTATGTAAAAGAAATGCCTATGTCAAAGTCTTTAGGCCCAGTAGTAGGCTGTGCGTTGATGTATCAGTCAGTCAGTCTTCTTTTACATATTCAGATAAAACTAACTCAATCATATCTTATATTTCAATTGGGTAGACAGAAATGAGAACAATCATACCATATCCTAGGTCAGAAGTTGGAAAACCAAAATTTATTTCGAATTAATATATCAAACGCCAATTTTATTATCATATTTTTATAAGACGGTGGTGACCGAGCAAGCGGTTCACCCAAGTGACCTAACCTATACACATCGGCAGCAATCTAACGAGTTGCAGATACGTTGCCTACCTTTAATGGAAAGAGGAGGGGATAATTAGTCGAGATATTCCGTATTGAATTTTACACAAATAGGATACCTTAGGATATGCTACACAAATGAAGTGTATTTACGCGTTTTGTGTCAATTTTGGTAACATTTTCCTCTTGACCTCTACAGTAAACAATTTGAACCAGTCAGTGCAACTTGTACACATGTTGTTTCTCTTAAGCGTAACATCATTAATAACCTGTCGTTGCCATCATTCGTGTTTGCATTATTGCTAAATCATTATGTTCTGCTCATTGGAGTGGCTTAAGCGCTTCATAATAAATCATTAAATACGTTCTCGGAATAATTAACAATCGGATGGAAATAATAAAGTTTTATATGCAAGCCGACCTCGATTTACTTCCATAACTATTGAAAAATCTTAGGACAGACATACTAAACAACACTACGATTTTCTACCGACTTTCTTCCAATTTAAATATTATATAATAACTAGCTGTTGCCGCGACTTCGCATGCATCAGTCTCTTATTTTACAATACAATATCAACCGATAGTGTAAATTAAGGTTTTATGTGTTTCCCCATCCCTCGATAACATTATTTTCGAGGTAAAAGGTACCCCATATCACTTTCTGTATCCCTGGCAATATATGTGCAATAATATATGATTATCGGTTGAATCGTTAAGTATTTAATGCGTAACAAACAAACAAATTCATATTCGCATTTATAATATTATTATAGTAAGGATTAGGTTAACTGCAAACCCATATGATATATTATAATATGTATGTCAGAAAAAAACGAGTGGAAATATTCTTGACAAGTGACCTCTGCACGCCCACGTGGCCGCACTTCCGCTATTAAAATGGCGTCTCATTGTTTGTGGTTATGAATGAACTGATTAACGACTCATAACAATCTACGGTACCTTCCTTGGTTGAATGCATATGAGAAGTTTAATCACGTAAATAAATGAATAAAAAATGTTCAGAGAGGCCAGGTTACAATGGTTATCGAATAATCACCAGATACCATCGCGTCAATGGATTTCGCCGGCTCAAAGTTATCTCACGCTGTTATATGATAACAGGTACAGTATCACTCTACCACATCATGCAATGACGAAAGCTTCAAATGAACAAATATTTCGCAACCAATTAATGACTACGCTAAGCTAATTGGTAAAACTCGATCTGTGGTCTGGCTTCACTTATTTCTTCTGAAGTACTTTCGCAACTATTTGAAATAACTAGTGCGTTAAGTTGTATATATTGCAAAAGATGTCACGCCGTTGATATATTGATTCCCAGTCGAACAAAAATGTATGTGTGAAACCAAAAGTGTAATCTGTATCTTTGTATAACGCTCCGTTATCTCTGCCTACTCCATTAAATTGTGTTTGTAAACTTTTCAAAAAAATAATATTTCACAATGCTATGATAAAGGCATGCTTATGAACAAGATACTAAAACATACCTAAAGCAAAATATTGATTATAACATTCTATACTTTGGACTTTGATAACATACAACATACTTTAATTATAACTTAAGAAAACGCTAATAGAAATAAAAACAAACTGTGCTTTAAAAAAGGATCGCAATCAAAAGTAAAATGTTATTACGCTATATAAATTTGTCAACGAAAAAAACGCGCCAACTGGCTCCCTTTTGAGGTATCGATAGCGGGCGGCAAGGGTAACTCGAGCCGGGCGCGCGATACGCACGCGGAAATAAGGCTTTTTTTCGAGGGTATCATGTAGGCAGCCTCGCGGTGCAATGTCCACATTATGAGCACAGACACGCGGCGCTTCTCTCAAGAATTTTAAACACCTAATTGTGATAACCGCCTTAACAGACACGTTTGTAAGTGAAAATTTCAGTTGTTTTTAACAGTTCATTCTTAACAGTTATAAAGTTAATATTTCCAAAGTTAAATTATAATCTAAAAATGTAGCAATACCAATTATGAAATCTTTGTATTTCATTGAAAAACAAGAAAAGGTATTACAAAGCAAATATTATAGATTTTATATCTTAAACAAGACTACAATACTATATAAGGAACTCTATTACTCACTTCTACCATGACAATTTCGTACCACTTTATAAACGAGTATAATTATAAAAAAAATATCTAAAAGCGGTAAAACTTCAAATACTAGGTCAAAGGTGTCTCGATTCCGGACGAGGATAACTAGTGCCGCGGCGCTGCGCCGATTAAAAAGTAAAAACGTCGATAAAACACCAAAAACAGCTAACACGAATTCCTAGAAACTAGCGACGGTTGAGTTGTTATTTTTTTTTGGTTGTCGGTCACGTCTTCACTATCGAAAACCTGTCGCGTAGATTTGTGAAAAAAGCAAATTGGCCTACATACTGTGGTAACAAATAAGAAGAATTTTTCACAGTTCGCCATAAAACCGGTAGAACCGTTAGTGGTTATTGTATTGCGCAAATCCAAACGGTTTAGGGCAATGGTCCGTTGACTTGCGATAGAAAGAGATACGATCTTGAGCAACGCGTTACGCAACAAAATGTTTTGATCAATAGATATCACTAATTTTACGGCTGACCAAAGAAACAAGTACATGGCTCATGACGCAGCGGTACTTTTATTAGTTATTGTCAAATGTTCGTGCGACAAAAGTTGTCTATCGAAAATATATTAGAATTAACGAATTTTAACGCAAAAACTTTTGTTTACAAAAATAACATCTTGCTGTGAAACAAGTTATACTTAGTAAAATCCAAAACAATCTGCACAAAGTCATGCTTTTATTTCAATCTCTTTATTTGCGACACTAATATAAATGGTATTTTACGATGTGATAAACTACACATAAAATCCTACAACATGTAGTTAAATATACTCTATAGCACAGGGTGTATAAAAACTGATGTTTGCATTAAACTTGTTTAATATATATGTACATGCGTAAGTCCCGAGGAATTTGTAAGAACCGGCTCATTAGAGCTGTATCAATTTTACGATTTTTAAAGTTCATATTTTATTGCATTCATAAAATATGCGACCACTAGATTTTTTATTCTATTTATAAGAATAAATATCGATATATTGTCAAAAGCACAACACTGGCAATCCACCTAATGTCACCTGTCAGGTCTGTGAAAATCTTTTGCGCTTATTTGTATTCACTTAAATCGCTGTTACTCAATATAGGTTTATACTGTGTAGTTTGTTTTCATAATTATATAGTATTTTCTGATATAATATGTTAAATTACTATGTCGTCTAGCGATTAAAGTACTTTTCAAGATCTAGGTCCCATCTACAGCTATGTCAAATATTGGATGTTTTTAAAATACGACTGATGTATGTTTCATCCTGGAAGTGTCCGAGTGTATTAATAAGTAGACATCCTGGCAACTTTTGCCACTTCTCAGTTCCTTGATATGGTTACAACGATGTCAGAATCATATTATTCAACATAATGAAGTCTTCAGTGCCTATTTAGAATACGAAAAAATGGAAATCCCATTGGGCACGTTCCTGGCACACCTCTCATTCATTCTTCTAAATTCATGCTTCGCAGAGGTACTCGTTTAGAAGTATTTCTGCGTTTTGTTTGATAAGTGAGTTGCCGGAGGCCTAATCCGTTTTGGGGGAGGGGATGGAAAAAGGAAATATCCTTCTCCTATTCATCCCTTCCTCTATTCATTAAAGGTAGACAACGCGTCTGCAACTCCTTAGCTCCTTAACGTTTGCCACCTTCTTCCGGTTATTTTCAATTGTGGATACTTTCTGGTTGATAAACATGCCTGTCATAACTATCGTATTTTCTAGGCTAACATTAACTATCAATCATAAAATAACAATATGATTGTTGATATTCATTAGAGAGTCGTTAGTTAGCTCTTTTTGACATAATAAACGATTCATCACTTTCGTGCAAATTTTTTAGCATTGTAGGATATCTTTGGGTACAGTGACACGGCAGAAATGTTTTTAATATTTTAACTGAATCTTTTTAAAATTTTCCTTGTAAGAAGAGCGGTTATAAGAAAAGGATAGCAATATAACTGTTATAAATCCATTTATTAACGGCTTTTAATTGCCAATCAGCCATATTCTTCAAATAAATCACGCGTCAAAAATAAAGATATCGTTTTGACATTGATTTTTTTTAATAAATTACTTAATTAAATTCCTTGTATTAATGATAACTTATTAATATTTATAGTCCATCACTGAGTCCCGCATTCAATGCGTGTCCTCTCAAGTTATTTTTTAATTTACGTCCCGTCGAAGGTGTAACGGATTCTACGTGTATTTCGAAGAAAGTTTTTAAAATTAAGAAATTTTCATAAACATATCGTATTTATTTATAAGCTCCACAAACACACTAACACATATTAGTAAATACTTAGGTTATTCTTTTATTAAATCTGAATTATTTATTAAAAACAGAAACTCGAATTATTAAGTTTATAACATTAATGTTAATATTGTACAACGATAGATTTCTATTCATAACGTATGAGTGTCATTTAATTCCAAAGTATTCTTTGAATTTCTTATTAAAACTTACGAAACCAGTCATGTCTTGTTTCACAGCAAGATGTGGTTTTTGTAAACAAGAGTTTTAACGTTAATATAGCGCGTCTAAACGCACCCAAATTAAAATCAAATATTAATTTTAAGTTATTGTAACTCGTAATAAAATCTTAAATTATTTATATGCGTATTAAACAGGGTTATTGAAAGCGTACTTCATTACATATTTAACAGGTTAAAAGATAAGTTTGTAGAATGATACATTCATTTACGATGACGTAATTCTAATAATTTCATCAATAACAGTCTTTAAAATAATTCCTCCTTAAAGCCGATAAGATTTAAAACTATCCATTTTGAAGACAAGGCATAAACATCTAGACAAATATTTAAAGAAGTCGTTTCATCGCATCCATCCAAATAACAATATACAATAAAAATTAATCGGTCGGCGTGCGATGATTGCGCATCGGGCACTTTATCAGTGCGTTCCCAGCCGGAATCGATGCTCGGAATCGATTCGGCTATCGATACCGTTTACAAATATTTCGACATCGCGATAGTGATCGTATCGGACGATGGCGTTGAGCCGCGCTGTGGAACAACTCTATATTAATGTTAACTATTGCTATATAATTATCTGTAGTTGCTAAAAATGGTCGGTGTAATCGCATTACATAAATTCAAATTATATTGTCTTTAAATATATGATGGATTCCATTTATTTCCTATTCCTTGTGAAGATCAATTATCTTTATATATATTTTTCTTGTATACGTGTGTATGTCACTGAACTCCTCCTAGACGGCTGGACCGATTTTGATGAAATTTTTTGTGTGAGTTCACTCACACAAAAAATTTCATCAAAATCGAAGAAAGGGGATTCGAGGATGGCTTAGATTCATAATATATATAATTACTGCCTTTATTTATTATGTGAAAAATAACAAAGGAGTGCGCGCGAAGCCGCGGGCAACTGCTAGTTTACTTATAAAAATTATTTGGAAATACAACAGATTTTTAATGATTTTTAAATGCAATAGAAACTTTTTAGAAGAAACCTTGATGACATTAAAATATTAACGATAATATTTACGTAACGATACGTTTAGGCTTACACGAATGATTTTGTTTATAACCTCATTAACTTTGTTTTTCTTCTAAGCCGAATGCGGTTACGACTTATAATAAATTTAATTATCTGAATTACGACATTTATCACATTAAATATCTTAGTTGAAACCTTAAGTTAATTACGATGTATTTTATTTTAACGATAAAATATTTATGGCGTAATAAATCCGTTTTTTGTCATCTTAATCAAAATTTACAATCTTTAATTGAAATATCTGGTAGGTTTATAATATAACGGTATATAGCCTCCTGGAAGACATTTACAATTCGTAATTAAAAGCGAGGTTTGTGATTAATGCATAAATTTTTAACTCTTAACGGTCATTGTTAATAAATGAATTGCAATTAAGGATTCTTATTATAATATACCTGCTTAAATAATTTGGTTAATTATGCAGACCAGTAGCAAGTTCAGATATTGCCTTTTTACTCATTACTTCAACTTTAAAATCATTAATTATTTGTGAAAAAGGCCTTTATACGAATAAAGCTGTATCTTTTACATGTTTTATATCTACATTTAACAGCTAGTATAATTACTTAATTTTCACTAATGCTACTTTGTTATAGGAGAAGATGGCAAACGAGCATGCGGTTCACCTTAGCCATCTGCAAGAAGCTAAAGAGTTGCAGATGCATTGCGTACCGTTGCGTTAATGGACAGAGGAAGGTATAAACAGAAAAAAAGACATTTCCTTTTCTTATCCATCCTCCTTCGCCATCAAATCCTCTTCCACGTCCCATCCTTTCCTTATTAGGGTGATATATTAAAAGGGTGGTAAGGGGAAGAGGATCAGAATTAATCCTCCAGTACCTCACTCATCATATAAAACGCAGAATTACGAAAAATACTAGAAGTATAAGAATAAATACCCTCTCACTCCGTCTGTTGTTCACACCTGCCTTTTGTGTGGTCGTGGTATTTCACCGGCCCAATCGTGCACCAGATTTCGTTGTTCCGGGCTCACTATAAACTGTTAACTGTCTGTCATTCTAGTTCAACATTTTCATATATGTATATTGGTATTAAAATAATGTATGCACAAAATACATTAACATTTATCTTCCGATTCCTAACCTGTTTAAGGTACAGCGTTTGCATGTTCCGATGCTCCATTCATCGCGTTCTGAGTCATGTAGTCATTTCCCTTATTCGGTTAAGCCCCCTATTCGCGCTAAAGCACATTTATCCTTTTCTGTATATCATTGTCCTTTCGTGATGCCCTATCTATATTTATTCGAAGGTGACTAAACACAGATAGGGTAATAGTTTTGAATACTAATTAAATTTGATTGACTCTTATATTATTGTTAAAACAGCCATGAATAAATAGATTCTTCTTCACCTCAGCATTTAATGAGCAAGCGGGTCACCTGATGTTAAGTGATCGCGACCCATAGACATCCGCAACGGGTAAATACATCGCAGATGCGTAGCCTGCCTGGGCAGAGGAGGGGTAGATAGGAAAAAATATGTTTCCTTGCGGGCTCTCTACTGTTAAAATTATAATTCATCATATTGCCTATGACCCTTCTGTGTCGGCCGGGTAATTATCTACTATACGACATCGTTGAAAAATAAGACTGTTTTTCGACTACTGTACTACAAAATTAAGAGAATACGACTAATTAAGAGTTGACCCGTTGGTTTTTTTTTACAATGTATTTTATTATTTCATTACAAACTTTAAAAAAGAACAAATCAAATAAAATCGCTATCAATTTTAAAAGAACAAAAATAAATTGCTATCAATTTTAAAAGAACAAAAATAAATTGCTATCAATAATAATTATCACCATTATCAGTGATAACCGTAATTGAGATAATCAAATACGTTTTACTTTTACCTCAAGTCGTTAAGAAATAAATTCATTATTAAATTATACGGATGGTCATAAATGATCGGTCAATGGAACCCCAGATAGCGGGTTTGAACTGTTCACTTCAAAGCATCACCATTTTTCTTCTCATAGTGTATGATTGAAGCTAATAACTCGTCATAAAGTAATCTTTATATCAAAAAAGCACAATAGTCGTATAAAAACAACCAGTATAGAACAAAAACCGTAAGACAAGACAAGACTGTTTTCAAATCATTATATTCTTGTTCCATGAAATACCACAACCTGACAGAAAAGAGGCGTGAAATAGACGTATTCTGTGTTTCATCTGATGAGTGAGGTGCCGGAAGCCCAAAGCAAGTCCTCTTCCCATCCTTTCCTTATTAGAAAAGGAAGGGGAAGAGGATTTGACGGGCGAGGGTATCTGTATCTTAAAGGTGTGCAACGCATCTGCAACTCATTAGCTTCTTGCGGATGTCTATGGGTAGCGGTCGCTTAATATCATGGTGACCCTCTTGCGCGTTTGCCACAAAGTAATATTCCTGTATGTTTATGTGTGACCATAGACCTGACCATTCAATCCGTACGTGCTTTGTACCCGAATAAAAAAAAACACACATGCAAATAGTGTAGTCAGTCGTCTCAGAGAAATCGACATCCATTTCCAGGCAAAGTGCGCTCCGTAAACAGTTGATATAGCTCTATGGTTTTGTTCAATTTACTTTAGCACTCTCGGTGTTGTTAGTTTACGTGCTTGCCTGTCTGTTTGTTTCTGCGTTCGATCCGAGCGGGACTTAAGTGACAGACGAAGAGCGTATCTTACATATAGAAACATTATCGGGTAACTTTGAGGAAATAAAGAAAAATTATCAGTTAAATTATAGTTAATTGGAGTTCTATCGCTAAGAAATCTTAAAAGTCTTAAGAAAAAGTTATGATGATAACTTGGAAACAATTATTTCAATACATATATACTTTTAATATATCTACATAATAAAAAGCCATTAGCGATGGAAAAGCGAAGACTCTAAAGCGTCCCAATAAGGACGCTTTTTCTTTAGCTTTAACTAATGTCATGTGTTTACAATTACCCTTAAGTAAGAAACACTAGCTTCTGTATTATTTTAATCATGCTATCCTTTTTACACCATTCGATGTGTGTGTTGCTGTCACTGTCTTTGGAACACTTTTGACCGTTGACTTTGTATTATAACAAATCTACAGTATAAAATATCATTGGTTTGAATTCGGTTTTTTGCGTCGAATACGTCAAATTGAAAAAAGGTTAGGTTCACAATTTTCATATACTTTTATATATACAAGTAATTAAAAATAAATTATACGTCTGTACTAAAAATGTCCTCACTTGTACCACATCTTTATTCATTTGTACGCGAAACATCTCCCATGTTTACAGCAAATCCAGTATTCACGCATTGAGAACCTTTAGGTTTATTTGAAAGCTTGTTGAATTTTGTCTTTAGTGCGCATCGTGTTGACTTACAAGGGATCCTGTTTATTTCGTCACCATTTGCATACCAAATGAATTGGACAAAGATGTGGTTTACTTTGTTAGCCATACACGGCATTCTGCACTTTACAAACTAACGTAGACACGAGAAGGCCTCACAGATTATAAATGTATTCTATATAAAATATAATTATATAAAACAAATGCTATTCTAGTTAATTGTGTAAATAATTAAAGTTAAACTTGTAGTAGAATGTGATTGATTTACGACAAAGTCGAATTGCGTTTTTACGGAATAGGCGAATTCATCCTCTCAACATGCCCGAACCACCGAAGCATACGTTTCTCAATTTTAGTCACTTTTAAGCCACACTTTTCCCTTGCAACGCTATTTATCACCCTATCATTCAGTGTCACTCCTAGCATACTTCTCAGAGACTCCATATCAACTACATTAATTTTACTAGCATGCTTCTCCTACCATACCCAACTCACACTCCCATACATTAAGCTAGAATGTGTCTATAAAGGGCACGTCTGGCAATACATAATGCCACCTAAATGTATGGGAGTGACAGTTGAGTATAACAGGACAAGCATGCTAGATTCAATATAATTATGAGGAAAATATATAACGATAAAAATGATGTTATCTCATAATTTATAACATTTGTAGAAAAGTTTCCATAATAAAGTGAATCACATACTACTTCATCGTGATTTATCCGGAGCCTACCGCAATACTGGAGTTAATAATGTTTTTTTCAAACCTATTTGTATAGTATAATCATTGTTTTTAATTTAAGCTTCCCTTTAGTAAAATATTACATTTATAAATATATATCGAGCCCCAGGACAATGGGAGTGATGATAAACAAAGATTATTAAAAGTCAACACGAATCACGATCCAAACGAGGCTCGTGTTTACTCTGACGGGATACGTTTAGCGCCTGCCCGGTGTTATGATAACTTTAAAGGGTTCCGCACACAACGGCCGACGATATTAAGAAAATAAATACGTTTTTAACACGTCTAAAGATTTATATCTAAAGCGTGAATTGAGATTGAATAGAACCTGATTCAATGCCTGTTGACTTGCACAAACAATCCATAACAAGGTATAGAACCGAGAAATGCATTATTGCTACAATATGTACTGTTTTACAACGATATCAAGGTTGATATCATTTCAGAAGATTTCAATTTATTTGTCATATTATTATAACAAGACAAGAATAAATTTAACCATTTCTGATTATCCCCTCCCTGTCCATTAGAGGTCACCACATTAGTTTGTTTCAGATACCTGTGGATGGCGGTCGCTTTAAATCGGATGGACCACTCACTCGTTTGCCACTTTATATTTAAAAAAAAAATTAATTATTGATATAGATTTCGAAAATATTTAAGAAAAAAAAAGATCAGATTATCGGCTTAATTTATAAAAGCGTAATACATTGCGTTGCAATTGGAGAAGCTATCAGCGTGAGTAATTAGAATTTCATAGCACACCCGCAAACGAAGTGCGCAGCGGGCTGGCGATCGATACTCGGTCACAAGCGTGCCGTGAAATGCACTTTCCACTTCCACCTGTTTTTATACGCAAACTGCACAAAAACGTGTTTTGTTAATAATAAAGTTACCCTACTTACAAATCTTACCATCACTCGTCCATCTCGTATTTTGGGCTATTGCTGTCTGTGTTTGTAAACCTGACAAGCTTAGCAATCGCTTCGCCCTAATGATTCAGTCGCTTATCACCCGAAACTGACAAAAAATAGATTATCAGCTCGCAGTGGAACCACACAAATAACAACTTGGTCGCTCCATTCAAAATTCACGTGCACTAACATTTCTTTTCTCTAAATAATCTAATGTCAAAGATGAGTTAAAACTGCCAATATTTATAAAGTAGCGACTAGTATCTAAAAAGCAAAAATTAGCGGTATTTTAGATAGAGAGGGGTAGATAGATATTATGGATTTTCATTTGGCGCAATCCTGGCACACCTCTCTCGCTTTTACTTCATCGATACATCGACGCATGCTCGTCGCCGTCGAGGTCACGGGTCCTCCTTATATGGCCTTTCTTTAATATAATATGTCACTAATCCGATCGATATAAGTTGGACGTCCCCTC
>JWHW01029197.1:114432-128060 GCA_000931545.1 Papilio glaucus | reverse complement strand
AAAACAAAAATTAGCGGTATTTTAGATAGAGAGGGGTAGATAGATATTATGGATTTCCATTTGGCGCAATCCTGGCACACCTCTCTCGCTTTTACTTCATCAATACATCGACGCATGCTCGTCGCCGTCGAGGTCACGGGTCCTCCTTATATAGCCCTTCTTTAATATGTCACTAATCTGATCGATATAAGTTGCACGTCCCCTCCCAACTCTTTCACTCACGTTTGAACATTACTCTCTCTCCATTCATCCTTTCGACATGTCCGAACCACCGAAGCATACCTTTCTCAAGTCCATTTCAATTTTAAATATATGTATAAAGAAAATTAACATTATATATTTCAGTTTCGTCTATGTAGTAATCGTTAGCCAAGTCGGTAGCTCGTGACCGGAACCATCCGATGTCGGTACTGCTATTTTAGGGTTACCACGTTAGTGAAATAAAATACAATATAATAAAATACTTTTTTTAATATTGAATAAATTAGTTGAAAGGATGAATGAAGAGAGAATAACAAAACAAATTTATGTTGCAAAAATGGCAGTGTTGATAGGGGACGCCCTAGGAGAACTTATATCGATCAGATTAGTGGCTTACTAAAAAGGGGATATAAGGAGCACCCATAACCGACGAGCATGCATGCCTAGATGTATGAATGTAGAAGAAGCGAGAGAGGTGTGCCAGGATCGCGCCAAATGGAAATCCATAATCTCTTCCTACTCCTCTGGGTTACGGGCGTGAGCGCATATTTATTTGAATAAACTAGGGCTTGACCACGATCCCATCTGATGGTAAGTGGTCATGTGGTCAAAAGATGGTCTGCACTATTTAGTATCAGTCTATTCACTCTTCTCTTGAAGGTACCCTGATCATAATTGGAAGGAAACTGACGCTGGCTACTTATTCCAATCCTTTGCATATTCAGCCATGTTTAAAGTTTAGAGGGAACAGAGCTCAATACTCGTTTTGTTACAACGAGATGTGCTTTCGGACGTATTACAATGCACATAATTTACGTTGTAAATCTAACTTTACTAATGTAGCATGTAGCAGATACAAATTTAAATGAACAGATTTGGCTCTGGTTTTAGATTTAAATATAAAACCATAAAAATTATAATTATAAAAAATAATTAATAAGATAATAAAAAAAATTATATGATACTTGAAAAATACACAGGGAAAGCGTAAAATCACGTTATCTTTTGTTTCTTTACTTAAAAAGACCTAATTAAACAAATAAAGAATGAATATCGAAAAAAAAACTAAGAAATAATAGAGACAATGTACCAAGTTTCACGAAGATATTTGCCACATTTAAGGGTCAAAGGGCATCATCGTACTTGTCTTTAACATGCGGATTATCCGGATAAAACACATAATGAATGGTCACCTTACACATGCAATGCATAGAAGACTGCGCAACCTTATTGAATTAACTGGAGCTCATTATCATGAAGGAAGGTCGCTTCAACTGAGTTAAAAGTAAGTCTAAAAATAACTGTTTACAAGACATTTAATACGATAAATTTTAATTTAACTTTATTGTAGTGTCGTCGACTAATGCACAAAAGTTTCTGGGATTTGTAGCGTATAAGATATCGGTTAGTAATTTGACGCGAAGATCTGATAACGGTCTTACCAAATAAATAGGCTCATTAAGCCTGAAGCGCCTCGCAACAACTTAAAGCACATAACTGCACAGCGTAGCAGTGTAACAGAAATTCCTGAAATAACTACCGGCAACCTTAGGCGTCGACACCCATGCCGTGCGGCCCGATTACCGATGCAGATTGGATAGCAATTGTGCTTCCATCGACACGCCAGATAGGAATTAGAGGCAATAAATTTACTTACTACCATTTTATTATTTTCTTATGTAATCTTTCGTTCCTTTCTTTAGCAATGCTTTAGAAATCTTTTATACACCAGTGACCTAAAGAGGTCACATATCTTTTAGCACTCTTTGATATACTTCTCGTTTCCAACACTAGCCTGCTGTTTTTATTATAGGTAGGTTCAGTGATTTATTTAGTACATAAAATAAACAAATGTATATAAATTAAATAATATTTTTAGTTGTCGATGTGCAACAGGTAACATCACTAATTGGCGTTGTAACGGTGCAGGTCTATCGACACCTAGCCCGTCCGATAGGATCGATCGGCCTTGATTCATTGTACTTCGTCGCTGATCCTGTTAAACTTGCCAGACCGACTACACAAGGAGTGTGATATAGGTTTAGTAAATTATTAAATAATGCACTCTAAAGTTCTGCGCACTTAAATTGCTTACATTGTTTCTGTACTTTAGTCTCAATTGATTGAAAGGTTATAAAATAATCGATAAAACTTCAATTTTATAAAGAAATAAAAAAAAACATATGCCCATAAGTTTTTTTTTTAATTTCTTTAGTAGTTTTAGGTAGTGTTTCGTGTGCCATATGAATGTCGTAAAAAATGGCTGCAGTCCGTTAGCAATTTGCTTCTCGTACAATCTACCGCTATAAACGCTTCCTTTAAATGTCTTACTCGATATGGAATTTAATTTATTCTCACGTTTTATATTCAAATGAATAAATTGCCGATGAAGGAATTTGAACACTTCTAACGATCTGTTATCGTACAAATGATCGACCTATGATGTCAAGCGAATGATTAATATAACCGTTTCCACTGCCGCAAACATCCACACAAAACATATTGTCATCTCAGGTTTTTCAGAGAGAAGGATAGAGAGAAAGCTTGTATCGCGTCAAGTTTATACGCCAGTGGAAGCCCACGGTGATAAAATTTTGTTAGTAAACATAATTTAGAACTTAAATAGAACTATTTTTGAAGTGTAAACTTCTTGAGCCGCGGAAGACGACATTTAATACGGGAGAATCTTATAGGTTCGCGTGAACAACATGCGTCGGCAACACTCGTTAGCAACATACTTATTTGAATTTGCAGCAGTTTCGACGACGTTTATTCATTTATATCTCTTATATTCAATTTTGAATTTATTTTTGACCTATTGTCGCGCCTTCTCACCTGTTTTGAGGTTTACTTCTGTCGTAAGTCCTTTTTTACGGAAGCCAGGGACATAAGCAAGCGGTTCACCTAATATTCAGTGACTGTTATAAGTAGATTAAACGGGTGTAAATAATTAATACATCAGTATTAATATAACACGTTTATTCGTATTTTTAGTAATCGGTTTTACAAATAGACTGTGTAGGTTGAGCACAGATAATCCTAACCACAGGACTAGTGTTGCTATCTCCAACAGCTACCAATTGCCATCTACAACAAGCTAATGAATTGCAGATACGTTGCCTGCTATAAGTGGACAGAGTAGGGGTAAGAGTAGTATAGACAGAAAAAAGGATCCTTCTCCTATCTATCCACTCCCCCGTCAAATCCTCCCCTTTCCATCCTTTCCTTTCTTATTAGTAACTCACCCATCAGACGAAACGCAGAAATACATACTTCTACATTCTTCTGTTTTCTGTGATATTTCACCGGTCGAGCCGGTCCATTAGTGCAACAGATGTTATTGTGGACTCCCTGAATAGGTGTAAGTTCTTAATATCATATATTTCACATAGATATACTTAACTATACAAAAGTCATTGATCCCAAAGAAGCAAATGCACCTTTACTAATTTAGATAAGCCTGTTTGTTATTCACTATTCTCGGTAATTCTAAGGTATTTTTTAATAAAAAAGTGATACGATAAAAGAGCAAACTTGAAAACGAGCGTCTTCCCATTCCCAGGGCGTTAGAACCGGCGTAGGCAGACATATTAAGAACAGCAGGACTGCTAGCGCTATATATGTCAACATGCACGCGCGCGCCTAACGGAGAAACGCGTACTAATTGCCGTTCGCTTCTGGACTCCGGACGAAGAAGCTACTGTGTGTTGAATTTATATTGGATCATTTTAAATTTACAAAAACAATGTACATCAACATCAAACTTTTAAGAGTGGTATATTCCGCGAGCCGCTACAACATCTATTGCACGAATGGGCGGCGACCAATCAAATACTACGAGCTCAGAGAAAACAAGCGTGAAATAGAAGTATTTCTGCGTTTCGTTTGACGTGTGAGGTGCCAGAGCCCTAATAGAAGTCCTTTTCGTATTCACATCCTTTACTTATAAGGAGGGAAAGGATGGAAATCGAAAAAGGATTTGACAGGGGAGGGGATGGATAGGAAAAGGAAATATCCTTTTTCCTGTCTATCACCTCCTCTATCCATTAAAGCTAGGTAACGCATCTGCAACAGGCTAACGCTCACTTAACATCAGGTGAAAAGCTCGCTAGTATGCCACCTTTTTCATCATGAAATATAAACTGTTCAAAAAAGACCTAAATATTTGTAAAAACTATGTATTTTATTTATAATAAAGTTGAGCCAAACTCGAAAACAATTATTTGTTTAGATAAAGATATACGTAATTTTTTCAGTGGTGTTGTCGAAAGATACTCGACAGCTTGGTACTTTATCAACCAACTTTTAAAATATTATCCAATTAATTTAACAACTTCGATTTGCTCACTTAAACGTATTTCGTTTTATATTAAATTTAATACGTTAACATATTATTTCAAGTCTTAATTTACAAGATAACGTTTCTCTTTTGCATTTCAAACATTCTTATTTTAAATTCTTTATCGAGTTAGTTGAGCGTGGTACGTGCAACGCTTCCGAGCACAGCTGGACTGCTGAATCTCGGAGCAATAACGTCGATTGCGTTAAATAGACCGCGTCGAATTGAAGAGGTCCCGTTCAGATCGCACGCGGTTCTTCTCCCATCGCTTGCTACCTCGTTCGAGCGTCATCGAAAAATTTTAAGGCCATTTTAATAGACTCGAAGCGATTTAATTTAATATTATTGGGTTATAGCCTTATACGAAGCAAATTATTTCGGTCTTTCAAGGATACATCAAAGCATGAGAGCTTATAAAGAAAAAAGCAAGTAAAATAATCTTTGATTAATAAACATAAATAGTTAATCAACCACTTTAGTACGTTACACTGCAGGGACGCAGGTCTCCTCTGCGAGAGAGGTAATCTTTGATTGTCTGCCGTTAATTTGTCGCGGTTAAGCGTACTTAGTAAATTAAACTACTGAGCGTGGAAACTAATATGGGTAGAGATAAACCACCATTAGCATGCAAGAAATAAACGAATCCCTTACTATCCATATTGCCTTAATCGTAATTGCAGACCGCGGAAGTCACCACACTAGGATTCTCAGCAATATATTTACGGGGACATTGAATAGAAAATCTAGGAATAGGGTAAAGCGAGGAGGAATAAAGCCACAGCCAAGCGATGGAAAGAAAATAAATCGCTCTGTAAAATGGCGCTTAAAAATGTACATTTAAATCAGCAACGTACACTGTTAAAGACTCGGAACGAATGCCTGTACGATACATAAATTTCACCACGAATGGGAGGGACTGGACCCACAATATAAGATTCCAAAATATTTGCAGTATTTCAGAGTGTATGTCGACTGCACTGCAACTCTGTACTTAAAACATTCTTTAAATATAATCTCTAAGTGAATGAACCTAATTCTTGATAGGATCAAACATTACAAGAATTTAAATGTTGGATTAGCGGAAGTATATTTGGGTAAAAATGACGAAAGAGGCCAGCAGTGTGTCTAATCGTGCCATATGGCGGAGCTCGCAATAAACAGCTATTCCGCGAACTGTCCGCGAGTGTACACTACCAGGAAGCGTCGTAAAAAAAGATAGGGCAAGCGTCGAGAGCCGGCCGCCGGCTGAACTATTTGAATTTAAATAAGCAACGGATCAAACTGCAACTTGAACTCATTGAAATTCATTACATACTTTTAGTTACAAAGTTTATATAACGATATATGGCTATATACATTGAAATATGAAACAAAAATACGTTGTTAGTAATTAAATTTAAAGTCGAGATAATTATCTATATTCGTAGTCTAAGAACATAAGTTACTATTACACGTAACCGTTAACGACAGTTTTATAAACAAAGAATGCAAAATAGCAATCTAAAAAATCTATAGCATAAACGCAGTAAAACTACAAAAACCACGACTCCAATTTGCGAATATCCTGAATGACTTAGTAAAGGCTGAGTAATTCAGGATATTCGCGATCGGATCGGGATAAAATTTAAATTGAACCTCTGGCAACATAAGCTATCTGAGGGTGATGAAAATATATATGAAAATATAGGAGAAGCGGAAGTTATATTGAATCAGGACATAGTATACATATAGCGCTGTCTGCGTTGATTATTGATCGTCACCTCCAGACAGTTCGCGTCGCGCATCGCGCAGCAGACGGACCTATAGGTACTAACACGTCTGGTTGCACTGTATCTAGACGTCTATAGAGGCACTCGATCAAGAGTGTTGTATTTTAATCAGCAATACTTAATGGTCGAAATAATATAAAAACATTGTGAAAAAAGTTTTTTATAGGTGATTTATTTATCCAACCACTTATCTAAAACAGCATTTGCAAAAAAAATCCGTGTTTTGATTGAGTTAAGAATGTATTTAAGAAAATATTTTACAGAATACAATTTTGTGATAAAATTCAAAAGATTTATTTTCGTACAACATGTACAATTTAGTCAACATATAACTCTTGCTTTACTATCTCGAAGAAAAGAGGATTGGAATACTTGTTTCAGTCAATGCCATTTGTATTAAAGTTAAAGTATAAGACATATTTCTTTTATTACGAGTATAGGTAAAGTAATATTACTGGATGGATAAACAGTTGATTAAAAATCATTACAATTTTACTGCGTTGTGATAAGCAAATACAAAACCGGAATGAATGAATTGTTAACGGAGTAATGAAACCGAGGATGGTCTCTCTAAATGCGACAAAAAACAGTTGTTTAGACAAATACCTCTACATCGAAGTATTAGCGTGTTCAAATGAAACAAGATTACTAAACTCAGTGTCTATTAACGTTGACATGAAAAGAAATTGTTTAGAATCAAATTTTTTCTTCAATATTGCGCAATTAAAACGAACAAACATGTAAAAGATTAATGTGTGAAACTGTAACTGTACTGAACTCTTCACAAAATGTCTCGTAATCAGTCAGCACGCGTTTTATAAACTTAACAGCTCAGCTTAAACAGGGATAGAGTAAATGAGAAGAGAGATGGAGGGAAGAAACAAGAATAATATTTGAGATTAAAGGCAGACTTATTGCTTATAGTATTTTTTTCCTGACAACCCTCGTAGATTCTAATAAGGAAGGGATGGGAAGGGGAAGAGGATTTAATGGGGAAAGGAGATGGATAGAATAGGAGATATCCTTTTTACTATTCAAGGGATGAACAGTAAAAACTTATTGTACGCAATGCATCAGCAACTCATAAGCTTGTTGCCTATGGGATATCAATTTGTTTTGTTATAGGTGAAAAATGATATAAAGATATGGTTGAAATTAACAATAAAAACGAGCTATATATATATATATATATATATATAGTTATAACCTGCTCCGGGAGAGATGAGAGCTTGTTTTCATTTCCTATGAGATTCTATTATAAACAGAAAGGTTAATAAAACTGTTCCAAAGCTATAAAGACAAAGCAATGATCGGGATCCGTTTATGACGGAATAAAATGTCCGATGAGTCGTGTTAAAATAAGAGGCAACATTTAAAGTAGACTTTATTATACTGGCGTCGCATAGAACTGCGTCATACGGGGACTATTATGGTTAATGGGAACATTCCCACATGAAATCTCGATTGCCTTTAACATCTGTAATGTATAGTTGTTTTGTTTAATTTAACAGAAAAATACCATTGATGACCAACGTGTACATGTAATAAAAGTATACATGCATGCATAAGGACACATTAAGCTCTATCAAATGCCAAATACATCTCTATTTATCTCACTTTGACAAAGCACCGTCTAGGCATCCGTGCGGTGTATATTTCGGTAAACAGGTCGCCGGGGTCGACGGCCGACGCGTCGCGACGCCTAATAATAATGCGCCGGCGCAGGTGCAGCTCACAAGGAGCCAGGAGAGGGAAAGTGAAGCGGGAGGGGAAAGGGCGCACCCGAGATTGATGGCCTCGATCCAAATAGACGTCGGATGAAAAGGGAAACTAAATTAAGCTCAAGGGAAACGCTTTGATATAATAAAATGATAATAATTGAATTGGATAACTGTTTATTCGGAACCATCTTGTACCAAATCGATTTAGACATTAGCGGAGTGTTTTAATTCGTTGACAAGCACCTCCCTTTTAAGTTTTAAACTAAAATATCCTGTTTGGAAAAAATAACCAACTATCTTAGGCAGGAAATATTCATGATGATTTTTATATAGTTATTTACCTATAACATAATTCCATAATTATTTGTATACTCTACTGGGAATTCGATTTAGGATTTTCAATTAAAAACGTACCTACAGTAGAATTGCTTAATTTCTTAAAAACCTTTTGAATATAATGTTATAAATAATTGACATTAATTTTTCATAGCTATATAAAATATAACTCATTAAGTATGGACATGTGTTTGTCGTAATGATTTTTTCCAAACCTCATACATTTTCATTGCAAGTAAATTAACAAGATTATAAATTTATATGACTCAAGTCATGTACAAAAATGGTAAAGAATATATGTATAATAATAATATTGCAAAACTATTAATCCATTTACAGAATATATTAGAAATAATACCTAATCTATATACAAGTATATAAAAGATCTATATATCAACCGCACAGCCCAAACTACTGGGCCTAGAGACTTGAAAATTTGCAACGAGATTATCGATATTACGTAGGCGAGCACTTAGAAAGTATATTTTTAAAATCATCCCCTAAACAACTAAAATTGGGAATAAAATTTTGTATAGAGATTTAATTTAAATCCAATGTAAAGTGACCTCAGATGTGTATGACCAATCATATTAAATAGGGTTCAGCTTAAGGTGGACATTCGTTTAAATTAAATCCCACGGCAGGTATATATATAATATTTGTTAAATTGAATGAAAAACAAAATAGAAGGATTAAGATGATAGGAAATATGTAATTTTTTATGAGTTTCTATTACACTTTTTACAACTAAACTTTCATTTTTGTATTTAAATAAATCTATTACATTCAATTTTACCTGCAATAAAAGGGTCATAAGCTCTGCTTTCAAACCTGTCTATCATAAATCAAGCGGTCTATTTAAACACCCAACCTTGAACCCAGAGCCCAGTGCTAAACGAGTACGCGTAAATCTCGCCGTTGCTAACCTTGGGAATTGCGCAGGATATCAAAAATGCTACAGAGGTTGTGCTAAAAACGTTATTAATATGTAAAGTAATTCGTAAACTTTACAAATATCTTTACGATAACGTATTCATCTAAAAATTATAATATAAATAGGAAAGATTTGATTGTTTGTTTGCATTGGATCGGCTCTGAAACTACTGGACCGATTTGAAAAATTCTTTCACCATTAGAATCCTACATTATCACTGAACATAGGCGATAGAATATTTTATTTATGATGTTAATTTTTTTTGTTGCCAGCAATAAGAAACGATTCTTCTAAATTCATCGCTCGTAAGTATGCAATTTTGTACGTAGAATGTAATGTAAGTTGACCTCAAGTCTATATGATCAATCATATTAAATAGGGTTCAGCTTAGGCTGGTTACATAATTTAAATTGCACGCCAAGCGAAACCTAGAAGCACAAGTTGTAGCGCATATGTTAGTTCCTAAAACTTAATTCCGAAATAATTAAATAGATTTTAAATGTATCAATTAAATTGTTAATTATGTCAAGGAATTTTAATAAACGATCTAAAAGTGAACACTGCATTGATATGCGTTGAGTAAGCAAAAAATGTAAGAAGCAGAATTAACACTTGTTCACTAAGTCTGGACACAGTTGAGAAATATAAAGGGCTTTCAAACGTACAAACATATTTGATTAATTTCTTGCAGAAACTAGGCATCATAATTCATATATAATAAAGAAAAAACACAAACAAAATAAACAATAATTCCTACGAATGGGATAGGCAATTTTCAATGCAACAACTTCTATAATTTTCAATGAATATTAAAACAAATATATGTTAATATCATTGAACATGGAATTTGTGTTATTGCAAATAGAATTAGCATGAAACTTGAATGGGAATATGCGCATGCGATTACACGAGGCGGACATGACACCGCGACGGTGGCGCTGCGGCGCGGCGGCGCGGGGACACGCGATATTAAAGCTATAGGCGGATATATTTAGTTTATTAAATAGGACCACAGTAAATGCTATAATACAAGTCGAAGACTATATCCTTAACAAGAATAGAAGTAAGATATTCAAGGATGTTAAAAAAAATGCCCGGGTAGCACTAATTTTGTTGATCCGATCGCTAACAAACTTCACATTCACCCGCTGGTCCAATCTAAACGTTTCTTGTTATAGGAACATACACACATTGCCTTTTATATATAGATTGCTAGAAGATAATGTAAAGAAAATGACTGGGTTTCATATTCCAGGTTATGTTTTGTAAAGGCTTTAAGGTATAGTTGGTTATGGCGTCGGCGATGGCTCGTCGCGATAAGGTCCGACTCCAGCTGATAACGTACTCTCAATGAAACCGATCGCAACAGGTTATTTCGTAATAAAATGTCGGAATTATACGTGATTCCTGCGTTTAATTACGATTTAGTAGCTCATTACGAAATCTTACTTTTTCGTTGACTATGTTAATAAAATGGTGAACATTTGTATTTTTAGCAGAAAAAAGTAGAGTATTCTTTGGGCTGTATCAAAAAATCTGTATCTGGTATCTGGTTTTTATTCAATGTGATTTGTCTATTTACATCATTTCTTTGATCTTATGGCTACACTCAAATCCGGTAGTCTGAGATATAGTTATATGTCTGTATGTATATGTATACATTTAATAATGAATATATAGATATAATAATTTTACAACTGCTATACGTAATACAGAAACTATATGTAAATTGTCTAGTGATGTTCATTTCGCCTCTTGTCAAAGTAACTGACGTTATTTGATTTGGCGACATGCGAATACGACCGGTGACTTGTGGTTGGCTACCGAATTTACACTTGTCTCTGCATCATTGTTACTCCTGCCACGTCCAACGAGCAAGGCAGTGAATACTAATTAGCTATGGCAAACAACCTTCAAAGTGTCTTAAAAGGATATACATTTTTTAACTGCAGATAAGATGTTAAGAAAAATGTTTTGAAGCAACTCCTTCTGTTTCTGTACACATACTTAAACAGTCAAGAGCTCTATGTTCGATGGTTAGTTGCTACCAGCGAGCCAAATTTTCGGAAGAATGAAATAAAATCTTACAGCTTTAGAACTCGCGAAGCCAAGTTAGACCTTAAGTTACAATATCCTAAGTTATATGATATTTTAAGTTGTTATAAAATATTTCATGTTGTTATAAATACATTTCAGGACTGACCAATGAACTTGACACCCATTTACATCTCACTTCTTTTGTCGTTGAAGTCAACAACCAAGGTATATAATATTGAACTTGGCGCTCATTTGGTTTATGTTTTTGAGGATACATAGATAGCAACTCCTTCTATCTCTCTCTGCATCATCTATTTATATATCATCATGATTGCCATCAGTACACTGCCGGACACAGATCTTAATTAATGCTTATAGTATTATTCTCCTGCGCATATAAAGCACTGAATAAATTAAAATGAAAGAAGGCAGTTTAAGACTCAGAGAGTAAGTTTACTAGTGATCTTAAACATTAACATTTCATTAAGGCTGTTTATTTTTGTAATCTGCAGTACATTAAGAAAAACCTGGCAGTGTTTTGTGTCTGAGATGTACGAGTGTTGTATCTTTTATAACACGGCTACTTACGCTTGAACTATTGATGTTTAAGTTGTAAACATGGTTAGACTAGGCTGGTAGATTTGTATGTAAAGTGTATGTTTGCATACAATAATTAGATTGGAATTAAACATGTCGCGGATGAGCTAGTGGTGCGGATAGTGGGCGGGCGACAAACCGTCGCTTAGCGTTATTTTATTTACGTTTAACAAATACAATATCATTGTGCCCGATGTTTGTGACGAATCCGAGATAAGTGTTGTAGTTGAATGGTGAAAATATGCTAATACAGTTGAAATCACCATCTTCAAGCCGCCTAGACGTAAATGTCGGTAGCAGCGTGACAATGTTTCATTTAAATCAAGGCCGATCAACTTTTTTCTACAATAGAGCCGAATGGACACTTCAGAAGTCTTTAGCGGGCCACTGGCTTTTTTATACTGCTTGGAGTTGAGTACCCTTGCTTTAAATTGGAGATAAGTAAAGGATACAGTCTCTGGGACTGTCAACTTTCTCCTTGATAGCTGTACGTCACAACAGACTGTCAACAATGTCGCACTAATTTCAAAATACCAGGGTATATAAAAATTAAAGGCGTTTGATAAAATTAAATCGGTAAGTTAAAGATTATAATATTATGGAAAATAGAGACGCAAAACCCTTTATCCAAGCTAGCTTTTTTGTAGCAATCCTGTATAGACAGAGTGAGGAACGTGTGACAGGTTGACGCGAATCCTTGAACCTATTGATCCGCTGACCGCTATACAGCAATATTTAAATTCTTAGTTATTAGCATATAGACGTTACAACTAATAGATTGTGTTATTTTTATTGAAAACTTGATAATGATGGACCGGTATCCGGAGTGCACGGGCTGACTCCATGTAATATAATTTATAGTGATTTGAGGCCCCATTATAAAACTAGCAAATATATGTAAAAACGGACCACCCTACATTTCCCTAACCGGTCACGATGTAGGTTTGTTTTGTCGTGCTTTACTGTTACTTCAACTTGCGACTATCTAGCACATATTTGATTTTTAAAGATAATATATGTATTGGAAACTGGTTTATGAAAATTTAAAGTAGTACAATATTATGCGATATATTTAGGTAACCTTGAATCTCTATTCCAAGATTAAACATATACTAATGCATATAATGTGAAGATACTAGAAAAATCTATATTCTTCTAACACAAATCAATGGGTGAATACAAAGATGTCACAAGGAAATCGAGCATACGGAACCCAAAAGTGAAGCCTTAAGTCGTCACATAGTCTTATAATCGAATACATGATTACTATTCCGTCTGAAGTAAAAAAAAAAAAACAAAATTAGTATAGTAATATTATTAATACTGAACCCTAACTTCCATTATAACGCGTCAATACCGCGACGGTTGTAAACCAATTAAAAACCAATACCGTAGCGGTTCATAGTAATTAAATATCTAAGAGTAAAGCCGAACAGTCATATGCCGTGGTAAAAATAAAAAATTAACAACACATTAAAATAATTGAAAACTGTTGCTTCAATATGATTTACTTCTTAATAAATCAATTAATGTTAAAATAATTTATATACGATGAAATAATTAATAAAAGATAATATTTAAGTATATTTGAAATTAAATTACCTTTAGACGTTTTTAATAGTCAAAGAGAAAAGCTATTTAAATTAAAAAAAGAAAAAGATCCCCTGAACACAATCTTACTTTTATAACCTAAC
>JWHW01029197.1:98915-112188 GCA_000931545.1 Papilio glaucus | reverse complement strand
AATATGTAATATATAATATATAATATATAATACAATAGAAAAGTTAATGTCGTTAAGTTTTGTAATTTTCCGCGCAACTTCCTTAATTTTTTCCTTTCATAGCAACCTTTTGCAGACAATAACAAACACAAAAAAAGAATTCGTGATACGGTCCAGCTGTACACGCTTGATGCAGTGACCAAGGGAATCAGGGATTAATTTTACTGTACTTAACAAGCAATAGTTAAATTAAGTAACCAATAAACCCGACTGGCGTACTAAATCTCTTCAAAATCGGTCAAACCGCTCAGGCTAAAGGTCACAATGGAACAGACAAAAACATTTATAACCGCGAAAACATTACTTTTCTGTCAGTCGAGCAAAAACATAAAGATAAATCTTTTAAACTTTCTACGCTCAATAAACATCTATATCTTGACAAGTGAACTGGATATAACTTTATAAAAACAACTGCACGGACCTACTGAACTTTACAAGAATAACAACAATGTAATTAATGGCGAAGGCTCGATCGAAAGTGAAGGTAGGAGGCACCTGTCACTGCGTGACCGGTCGGCCGTTCTGCTCTTTTTCGTCGGGTCACTGTGACGCCGTAAGACACCGTTAACATTACAAACTTGAAACTTTGACCTACAAACTTACGAAACAACGCCAAAAAAGAATTGTATGTATAACGCGCATGTGTTAAAGAATTGTATGTATAACGCGCATGTGTTAGAGAATTGTATGTATAACGCGCATGTGTTAGAGAATTGTATGTATAACGCGCATGTGTTAAATAATTGTATGTATAACGCGCATGTGTTAAATAATTGTATGTATAACGCGCATGTGTTAAAGAATTATGAACTGGTCCACCCCCAGATATTTAGACGTATGAATTAATCAATACATTTCTTAATTAGTTACTAATTTCATTCGAGTCAATATCAATGTCAATTGCAATCGAATGTTTGTGTTGGATTTAATTCTAGGTACGCGTGCGTGCAACCCGACTTACCTCTCTGATGCTGGCATCAATTAAATTGTTAATTAAAATGTTAAATTCTGAAACAGAACTTGTTCAACGGTGAATGGACTGTGGAGAATGCTTTACTTTACAGTATAGCATGCATTCTTAACAGTCCTTATATTCGCATATAATTCAAAGAATAACTTTGCCGAATAAATTCGAAGCTGGGACTCCACGCTATTTATAAATCGGCTAGAAAACACGGACATGTAAACTTGCAGTACGGCCTTACACGAAAACATCGAGATCCAGGTATCTATATACCAATCGAAGTGATATCGACTTAGCAAAATTTAGATAAATTAAAAACATATATAATACAGTTTGAAATGAAGAATCTTCAACAAGGGGGCTAATAAGTACTGATATGTACATATATTATGTGTAGTAACTCGAACTAGAATAAAAGATATACTTTGTCCTCTGTATAGTCACAACTGATTACAAAAGCGAAGGTCCAACCAATTACGTTGTGGGTAAAAAAAAATCATATGAAACGTAAGGAAATTTCTACCGAAGTAGCAATTTTGCAAAAGTTTGTACAACATTTTTTCACCGAGCAATTAATATGAAGAAATTTATAAAAAAAAGTAAACCTGCTACAAGTCGGACATACGTAAACGGGAGTTGGCAGGCCGGCAGCGTATCTGCAGTTACTCTGCTGTTGTTGGATGTTCATGGGCGGTGATGATCTCATAACATTCGGTGACTCGTTGCTCGTTTGCTCCCTTACAATAAAAATATAGGTACATGTGTACATAAAACTGACTCAAAATAATACAAGCACGATTTCGAATCCGGTGCCCGAGTAAATCCGTCGGTCGGTACAGCCGGCCGGACGGTAGCCATGTCGGTACATATAGCCATATTAGTCGCCGCTGAGTCATCTCTCCACGTGTACCGATTGCGACAGACAGGACAATGCGGACAGAAAAACGGTCCGGGTTCGAACGGCACAAGTGCAAATAAAAACACAACATTCCCTGAAACGTCGACCGTTGCTTACACACGATTGAGTAATTTCGTATAAATTATTTATGATGTCGCAATGTACCCTGCAGGCCTTTTTAGGTGTTTCGCACACGAAACTCTTTTGAAATAAACTCTTGTAGAAATAACATTAATTACAGACATTTTCTTGGTTCTGTCCTCGCCGGGTAGTGCCGTCCCACTGGCCTTAAAACGCCAACGTTATTCCCTTCTTCAGATAAATAGAAAGAGTTATCTAGTGAGATAAATTCCATAATGTGCTCGTAGTGGCACGCCGACTCCATTTCTGTAAGAATTACACAACCACGGCAACGTTCACCAAACACGACACGGTGACCCACTCAATGCTTAATGGTCTACCTTGCCCACATGCAGCAGTTTTAACTGGCTGTGTAGAAAATGGGCATAAAAGTTAATGAAAAAAAGAAAATTACGTGACGGACGGATTATAAAAAGAGAAATTTGTAAATTCACACGGTTTAAAGCAAACTTTAATGTACGCATAAATCAAATAAGCGATGGGCTTTATAAAGCATTTGAAATGATTATGAACTTTTTAATGACTTCGACGATATATTATTAAATTCATAATATTATACATATTAGTTTCATTACAAAAATATCGAAAATTCTAAATTTTTCTACCGGGACTGTGGTCAAGCTAGTTGTTTTATTATAAAAAATTAAAAAAAACATTGATTTGACAAAGTTAGTAAGACGTAAATTAATAAATTAAGCTTGTGTTTTATACAACCGGAATTGACGAGTATGACGAAATAACAAAATCCTCTTCCTATGGCGAAAGAATAATTGAAGTCTAGTTAACAAGTGCTTTTTCACAAATATTAAGCAATTTACAGAAAAGGTTTGGATTTTTTCTCTTCCTTTTTTTTCCTCTTGTAATTTAATTTCCCTTCTAATTTCGCTTAAATAGTAGAACCATAACTATAAATCATTAACACATGCTACCTTTTTTATGGAGTTGATCTTAGAGGGGTTAGAAACGACCGAGGAGGATTGTATGTAGGTTACAAGAAAATAAAATAAAAACGTCCATAAACATCGCTACGTCAGATAACGCTAGGAAACATGACTTCTTTAAATTTATATAAGGCACGAACTCGCTATTAGCGCCTAACGGTTTCCAAGTTATAACAACACCGAGCTAAGTTTACACAATTATCAATGTTATTCATTCGTTTGCTGTATTCTAGTACATTATTTAAACACTTCAAGTATTATTAAAAGCATAGATAGCATTAGCGAAGCGTCCATAGCCCAATGGTTAAGGGTAAGGACTGACGATCTTGGGGTCGTGGGTTCGAATCCGCCATTCGACTATTGTCGTGAAATATTAGTAAATTATTTCAATAATCTACTAATATTTTTAATTAAAAACTAAAAAAAATAAAATAATGTAAAGCCATTATATTTTAAAGATAGTATTATCGCACGTTATTCGTTTGTTTATGGGCTGAAGGGCTAAACCGAAAAAGGTGCAACACATTTGCTTGTTGTGGATGTCTATGGGTAGCGCTCACTTAACATCAGGTGATCCGCTTGCTCTTCTTCCAATAAAAAAAGATACAGAGAAAGGAACTCCGTTCCAACCGGGAGTCCATAAGACACATATCTTTCTGATTTAGCAAAATTTTCAGTTCAATAAGTGAAACTTAAGTTGGATCTGTGTCTCGTCTACGATAATCATCAGAGGGAGACAATTGGTGCAGTCACCATGATTATAGATGTCATATTATCGATGAATGATCACAGTGATGAAAAAACTCAAGTAATAATTGCCACAGATTAAATAATGTAAATTTCAACATTCACAGACGAACACTCATCTCCGGGTGACCTATTCATACGTGTATGTATTAGCGGTAAGATAGATCAAAGATTCGAATTGAATCACCATACATTTACCTACACAAATCAATTGATTGGCGTCAACTGGATGAAATCCACGTCGTCATGTCGATTACAGCATAACATTAACATTATGTTACGTTTAAACAATAACAATGACAGTTTCTACAAGCAGATACTGAGAATGACAATACAAGCATTCCTTTAAAATACCCACGCACGAAGAAAATTCTAGAAAGACTATCTTTCTAATTACATCACTATAAACGTTTAGGGTTTGTCTGAAAGGCTCTTATTACGTAGTTATGTTTAGTTATTATCGGGAAAGTGACCTACGCATTTGCCAACAATTAATGCTGCCCTGAATATGCTAATTATCACCATATTTGCACGCCATTGCAAGTTTTTTCTATAGAAGAAGGTGGGATAGGAGGAAGTGCAACCTTAAACGTGACGGCTACTCATAGACATCTGCAAGGCTGTTGCAAGCTTCCTCAATTGACTCTGTTACCCCAAAAATGTTGTAAACACTTGAAATTACTGCGAATATAGTCTCATACTCGACTCTCAGCGTATCCAACCCCTTCACATTGTGTTGATGAATTTATTATAATAGGCGAATGTTTAAACATTCATCAGACTTTTATGTGTACATACATCTGTAAAGTAAAACTTTGCGTTGTAACAGTAAGCCAAATGGTCCACTTAACAGAATGGATCCATGTTCAAAGAACCGTTAATAGTAGGTTTTATCACTTCAATGACATAAGCACGCCCCCGCGCACATTACGTGGACGGAGCTCCGCTCGCCGTATCTGCATCATTATCCGCTGTCAGCGTACCACAAGGCGCTACCGAATGCTATAACGACCTCAGATCACTGAGATCGTTATAGGAACTTATGGTAGTGCTACTTAAAGTCTGTTCCTCAAAGTATGTTAAAGTAGGGCATCGTGGAGCGCATTGGGATAAAACAACTGTACTTATGTTTCTAATACTTGTCACCAGTATTATTCCTTCCTCTCTTCTTTTGTCTTATTCTATTCTTATATCTTCTCTTATTTTTTTTTCCGATTCTCTAGTATTATATCTAAGTCAATTAGAATGGATAAGTATTTATTCGCACAAACTTTCATAGACCTCCTTCGGAGTTGGTATCTGCGTTTTAACATTTCTACTATCGAGTCTTGTAATTGACATTTATTTCTACAAGAGTATTTTAATAATGTCCGTAACTGTACATTTATATTTTCATAGATTACATTAAGAATTCGCAATTAACATAAATACAATAATCTATGGCAAATATCTGCAAAGGGACCCGAGTACGGTAACTGTTTGTAGTAAAAATGACTCTTCATTTAATCTCATACCGCCCTACCAAGATTTTAATTAATTTACATTAACATTCGTAATCGTGGCGAAAGGTAGGTAATATAAAACGGAAGACGTATTTCATGAAGGTAAAATTCCATCATTAAGTTGAAAAATCAGGGTTGCCAATATTTAACGACGATATCTACAGGAAACATTTTAGAAGTTGTAAACTTGAGGGGCCAGTTGGCGTGAGTAAGGTACTCGCTTTTTACGCCGCAGGTCGTGGGTTCGATTCCCACCCAGAACAGACATCTATGTGCATGAACATATCTGTTTGTCCTGAGTCTGGGTGGTAATTATCTATTTAAGTATGTATGTACAAAAGAAAAGTAGTATATGTAGTATATCAGCTATCTGGTTTCCATAGCACAAGTTCTGCTTAGTTTGTGATCAGATGGCCGTGTGTGAATAATGTCCCAGGATATTATTACTATACTTCCTACAAGTAATTAAGAACTCTCATCTAGATACTAAATGTAACATTTGGCAACAGGTGGACTATGAGTAGCGGATGCATATAAAACGAAAGTAACAACGTAAAAAGGTACAAATTTTACGTAACACTGAATTACGGCTTACGAAGGAAATGACACATTATCTGTCACACGACCTTCTGCATTTAAGCGAGGTCGGTTTAGATTACAATATAAGTAGCAAACTTTTTACCTATGGGTAATATGATATGCACGCTGACTTGAAAAGAAAAGCAAAATAATTGATCACCGTCGACCATAAACATCCGCAACACCACAGGAACTGCAGATGCGTTGCGGGTCTTTAAGGAAAGAGTACGCTCGCGAAAGGACCCTTAGTCGTATTGGTTTGGAAAATAATACTGACGAAATTCGGATTTTTACATTGCTTCATTTCACCTCCAGATTATTTTAGATCTAATCTATTAAAAAGCATTATTTTTTTACAAATAAGAAACAATTGACGCCATAAACCTTTACTGCAAATTTTTAATTAAATTTAGTTACAATGTATTCGCCGTTAATGGTTTTACATACTCTGGATTAATTGATAGGTCTTAAACTGACCTATTTTAAAATAAAAACAGGAGGCAAATCTCATTACTGAAACGAGCTGATCCCGCACGACGTGAAACTCAAAATAAAAGCTTTCAAAATAACAGTAACCCGTTAAAAAACCCACTTACTTCGTCCTTTATGATCGCTGATCGGATTCTCAGCTTCAGGTAATGGCTTTTTTAAGCACCAAAACTTCCAGCTAACTTCAGATAACATTAACTCACCTGAAAAAGAGGAAAAAGGGCGATTAATTAAACGAAACAAGAGCTCGAGCGAAATAATAAAATCGATTTTTATTGCACGCCGTAAAGCCGGCGACGTCGGCCACTATTTATTTGACATGCGTGATTGTTTTTGGCGAAGTGAAAATTTAAAGTGAACAATAACGTAAGGCTTGGAATAATTTGCCTTCTGTGTTTAATTTTCGGTCGTTTACACCTGGCCTAACTGAATACTACAGTTTAGTTTTGTATGTCTGATGACTCGCGCCTGATAAACAACATTTTTAGTCAAATACCAATTCCTCTCTTCGAATTTCATTCTGAAATCTCGTCAATCGACCTACGTCTCTTCAGATGCAGCATACACTTATTGAAAATATCGGATGTTTGTTTCCTTGTAAATGACATAAAAACGTGTGTTCTCGGTTCGTTGTTGTCTGTCCTGGACCATATTGTTCTCAACTTACTTTTACTATGTAGCTTTTGGATGACTCGATTTGGGAGTTGCCTATCAGATATGTGAATGTAAAAGAGAGTAAAGAGCGCTGGCGCCAAAATCGTTTCAAGATTTTATCAATAAAGTGTGAAATTTCATTAACATTACCCACCAAAAAGATTTCCTTGTAATTACTGTCGTTATTGCCGAAGCAAATGAGAACAAAAAGTAAAAGCGTATCAAGTGAACATGCTATTTATATGCATAATATATATGTATAAAAAAGAATGGAACAGACCAAATCCGAGATATTGAAAGATGTTTAGTAATTTTAGTTAGACGTAGCAATGGGGGAGGCCTACATTCAGCCGTGAACTACTAACTAAAGAAGGGAGGAACAGCGTTTTGGTTGTTTGGTATATTTAATGTATGAACATAAACTGTATATCTCACTTCTGAATTTTTATATTTTTGTATGTTTATATATAAAGTTTATATTATATGTAAAGCTAAAGTAAATAAATGAATTCAATATTGTTTATCTGCTACAAACATAATGATGAGGGCGTTTTCAATCAACGTACCGGGTAAATAGACGACTTGTATTATCAGACTATTACTCGAGATTAAAGTTTATGTGAACTTTAGGAAGCTTATCAGTTATAACGACGAACAACTAAATGCTTTTATGATTTTTACGATATCTACGTTGTTAACGAATAAACTTCTTTACTACCGACGCATTGAGTTCAAATTAGAATGTTTCGCTGGTAACATTTCTGTAGCAATTAGTTTATAAAGGAAATAACTAATAACTTAAAAGTTTTTATCTCTTTATTGAGTACTTATTTAGAATTATTTAATATCAAGATCGATTCGACTCATATATGTACCGTTATTGAGTCATGATGTTACTTGAGTTGGTATTAATTGCAGTTTAAAGTTTCCTTTGGATAGATTTGTTGTTGATTTTAATGTCACAGTTTGTGCAAATGTTTCCTAACGATAATGCTTTAATGAAAATTAAGAGAGTGCATGCGGCAGAAATGCGAATGTTGGAGAAATTAGTAATAACACGAATAGATAAAGTACGAAACGAGTATATTAGAGAAAGCCTGAAAGTAGCACCGATAGTGGAAAAGTTAAGGAGCAAATGGTTAGCTTGGTATGAGCATGTTATGAGGAGGGAAGAGTGGCATGTGATAAAGAGACTACTACTAATTTTCGGAGATGTCGTTGCTGGTAACCTTATTGACGGTTCTTACAGCTTCATCTGATACAGGGCTCGCGATCTGAGTGACCTTGATCTAAAAATAAAAAAATTTAGGTCCCTAATGTATATTAGGGGCCTAGTTGCTGGATTTAGCAGCTATCGGTGTGGGTGATGTGTCTGACAGAGAGAGTTTTAGGTATGAATGTAGAGGGATATGTCGGTAGGGGTAGGCCATTGACTTGACATGATTAAGATGGGAGTGACAACTGAAATGAAAGGATATCAAAGGACAGAGAAAAAAATTAAATAATCAAACAAGCCAAAGATTATGATAAAAAATATGCTATCGCACCATTTACTTCGTGCAAAACCGATAAAACAATTGAGTGTTCAAAAAAAAACATTGTAAATTGCAAAATGTGAATATTATGTTTTTTTTTCTTCGGTCAATGTGTGCAAAAGCGAGGGAATCAGCCGCCATTGTTCCCGCGCGATGTTTGGACACATCGGGATCGTATTTCGTCACGTCGACTGTCAACACCATTGTAAAACACTTCCAGGTAACGATCGCGTTTACGTTTCATTGTAGTATCTTGTTATGGAAATGTTTTATATCGGATGCATTCTCTGAAACTGTGGAGGAATGAGAAACGTGAATTCAAAGCTACTTTAAAGACCCCACACTGTTTACAAATACTACGTAGTTTAAGTAAGACGTTTGAAACACATAACTCATTTTTTAAAAACGAAGGAAAATGATAATAAGGTTAATGAAGCCACAGAGGCTTATGTTAACTACATTGATAATGTATATAACCAAGAAACGCTTTTTTTTGGAGAAGCAGAAAAGGAAAAGGCGCAATATAGTTTCACAACTCCTCTGAGACATGATCATTTTAGAAAAATGCTGTTAAACATTTTTTTAGAAAATAGAAAAAGTTCTCATCCACATAGACAATACAATATAACAAGAATAAAACAATATACTTATAATTATTGTCATTTGTATGTATCCCATACATTATCACCCACACATACACGTACATGTACACGCTTCTTTCCTTCGGCACGGTCCCGGTGTGATCTAATCAAATCGGTCTCGAGGCGGGGCATTGACTTCTCTTTTGGCTCGCTTTTTTACTTTCCTCGCTACCAACGGTTATTTGAATTCTGGGAGAAGACATCCCACTTCCACTTTATTGGTTCAACATTCTGATTTAAAACGTAACAACTTTATTACTTTGTACGTATATATTATTTTTGACTTTCATGAAATTTCGTCCAATTTTTATTAGCAATTATTTACAATCGTTGTTAGATTTACTGCTTCATCGTCATGATATAAGTGAAACAATATAAATGTTACACCGTAACCTCCACCATTACACCAGATTTTAAATTGGCCGAGCTCCAAGTGCGCTCAATTTAAACCTTAAAGAATGCTAAATAAACAAAAGAAAGGTGTAATTGCGAGTTCGCATGTTCTAACCCGAACAATCGAGTGCACCTAAGCTCTCTGGTGCAGGGGAATTAGCATACCGGCGGTGCCCACGCACCAGCCAATCCATCATAATCGCTGCTGTGTGCGTAAACCGACTCATTTCACTCGTAACCAGCGTGCACTTGGCATCGACAAACTCATTCCGCATTCAATTTGCGACCTTGCTCCACTTAGTTTTAAGTACGATCTCGATCTTCAAGAAGCGACAGGTAATTTGGTGGAACAATAGTAAGTTATTACGTTCTGTTGAAACAGGAAAGCTAATGTCGAACGTGCACCTTGAACAGATCTCTACGGCGGGCGCTAGACCCCTCAACGTAATAACCTCACTCACCGCTTGTAATTAAATTTTATTGCTCTTGAAATCAATTATAAATTGACCTCACAATACCTCATTATTAATGACATTGATGATTTAGTGAATGCTTCTTTGTTGTGACAGACAGTTTAAGCATTGGACCATCTTTGCATTCATATAAAAACTTCCTCATATAAAAAACACAAGAAAGACAAAAAAAATATTCAAATCATCATTTTATTTATTCCACGGCACAGACATTAAGCAACTCATAAGCAAATATATAAAGTAAATAAACATTGTGAGTGTGGTGCACTGAATGTGTTACGTAAGCTGCTGCAAGGACAAATTCAGCAGAACTGTGCATCGTTGCCGGTTGGTCTGCAGAAATCATATCGGAGCGAAAACATTTCATTAATCTAAATCCAAGCACTTGTTATCTTTTGTACAATAACACCGGATCCTTTTGGAAAGTTGTAAAAGGTAATAAACGATGGTAATGAAAAAGTTACATAGTCCAATTTAGTATTTATAAACCCGATAAGGTCCCTTACATGCATTAGCTGATTTCTATAGAATCTTGCATCTGTATATTGTTTAACAATATACTTCTTTGAATGTGGAATCCTTACAAAGAAATTAGCCAAAAATAAGCTAAAGACTTAGCTCATACTTGAGTAAACAGATTCTTAAAGGCTTCTTTCTGGTAAATATAGTTATTTATATAGGCATAAAAACAAGTGGGAGGCACAGGTCCCTCGCTTATCTGATCTGATGTAATGCGCGAGTGATAACATCGTAGAATGGTACGGACGATGTCGAGAACACGGTAACAGACTAAAAAAAACATTCGTAATTTTTCCAAATATTTTCTCGGACACTGTAGGTAAAAATGTTAAAAATAAATGTCATATGGAATAATATTTGAGAACTGAATATTCAGTACATAATACACAAAAATCCGAACGAAAGATCTACATATAAATAGTTTTAAAGACTAAAAACACAAGCTTAGTATTATTACGTAAAGTACTTATTGTTATTTGAATTTGCACCTAGATGGCGTTATTCTCTATCGTAAAAACTCGCAAAGCCTGAAGATCCTAATAAGGATAAGATAAGGAAAGATCGTAGTAGGAACAAACTATTAGAATTGTTGCTTCGTCATCGGTGTTTGATAAGTGTGCAACGTTTCAAATGAATCCGACGTTTTGGGGTTGAAAATCACGATCAAAGATTTCGTTTATACAAACACATATACGTACCAAGCAATAAAAGCGTGTTAAAAAGCCTGCATTTTCATTTATTATTTTGCCATTCGTTAAATTTTAAATATCTAACTCATCGGAAAGTTCTTTTGAATTCAATTACAAAATTTGACCGGCAAAATAACGTAAGTCAAGTTTAAAGAAATGTGTTCAAGACTTTTTACTTAGCTTAGATTTTTCTCATAAAAATAGAAATCGGTTTGCCAGGAACAATATCTTCTAAGGATTTATGTCAAATTACCTTTTTTGGCGAAAGGTCGTAGCTGCTTTACATTTAGAGTTGTCGCCTCAAGTTTCATTGAAGCCAAGTTAAAAGCAGGTGTTTCTGACGTCGATTATTAGTAGAATAAAGGTGGTGGCACAATCATACATGTTTGCAAATCATTATATATTCATGCGATCGGCATTAAATAATATTACACTACAACTATAAGACTAGTCATTCGTTATGTCATCGAGCTGTCATTTTCATAACATTACTATGATATTCAATTATTTATTAATAAACAATAATCATCACGATTATTGTTTATTAGATTATTAAATTATTTTCTTTCAGTGTTATTACTGATGATGATGATACAAATGGTATCATTAGTAGTAATAATCTTAAAGGTTATTATAATAGATTTAAATTCGATAAGAATCTCCGAACACAACACATGATAATATTAGCAAGAATTTTTATTCGTAAGATTTTTTATTAACGAACATTGGACAACTGTTTAATAACTGTTATTAAACAGTTGTCCAATTTTCGTTAATAAATTTGATTTTTATTAACGAAAATTGGACAACTGTTTAATAACTGTTATTAAACAGTTGTCCAATTTTCGGTTATAAAAATCTTTTAAAGTGTTTTTATTTATTTGCAATAACCAACAATAGAACAGCCTCGTTATAAAGTAACGAGGCTGTTCTATTGTAAAAGAACATTAAATTGTAGAATAAAAAACTTTTTTGTTCATAAATCTTTGATTTTAAACAATAATTTATTTGGCATTGATATTACAGAGGACACACTAACTAGTGCGAGACGAAGTCAAAGTTAATTTTAACGCCATTAGATAATTATAATTTTTAAAACACGATTACTGTCAAAGAAGTTTAACTAAGTAAAAACAGTCAACTTATAATGTTGCTGGCAGCTAGACTGGCCGGCAAGAAAGTTTTCTTTTCAGAAAAAAAAATAATTTTGACAGTTGTGTTTAAAATTAAATATTAATATTGTGTGAAAATAGTTGTGTACAGAAGAACTCAACAATGGTTTTATTATTAAATATGTTTTAAGTTGTTCAACAAGGAATTATTTTAATTTAAAGAGCAACCCGTCGAGATACAAGTCAAGAATTTACTATAAACACAGGTAAACATTTAACAACTTGCTAAACGAATAATAAACCGCATAAGAAGCATCGTGCTTTGGTTTCCACTTCATATATCACAATCGGTAATTTCCTATGCTTTAAGTTCTCACTCTATTACCATAATAGCACGGCCACTTACCAGAGCTCTAATTAAAACGATCTAGCACTCACGCATTATAGAAGTTAATGGAGGCAATCACATCGGGCTGAACCAATTCATTGGGCTGTTTATAACTTTATTAAGTCAAGGCGGCCGGTCAGTGCGGTTAGCGTATTTTTAAACTACCCACACTTATTAGAGAATACATTCAAATGAATGGTTGCAACATTGTATAATGGTAATGTGCAACCATCTTACATTTGAATTACCTGTGTTAAATGGATTTGCAATGCGTCGCCTGATAAACGGACTCTTATAAAGAATTTAAAGTATTCATATTTTAGAACGATAAAGTTGCGTGTTCTAGTTTATGTTTTTGTAACATGTTGGTCATATTTACGTTTATTTATAAGGAAATAAAATTTTGTTATCTTGGTCTTTTTAGAGAGGTGTTCGCTTAAGAAGCTTAGAATTGCAACTACATATTTTGTAGTACTTTCTTGGGACCCGTATTTACTTTTAAATTGTCGTGTAAACTTATCACTTATTAATATCAATAATACAATTATTTCTTGTAGACGGAAATATAA
>JWHW01029197.1:78939-91498 GCA_000931545.1 Papilio glaucus | reverse complement strand
ATGCGGCCGTTAGCCATGTCTTTATACCCATCTATGACCCTTATGGAAGCTCACAGTCGTTCACTCGTCTATTTTATTTTCGACCCATAAAACATTTAGCTAGCGTATAGCCGTGTATCCGGAATTAATCTGACAGGTGCAGTGAGAACGGGTTTCTACATGGTTTTGATATGTGACAGTACTCCGATGGAAGACAGGGCGGCTCGTAAAGTTTAATTCGACGCATAAATTATCGTCGACGAGATTTACTATCACGTAACGCGACAGCATACCCTGAAGAAGGGAGAAAAGCGTGAATAAAGGTCATCCATTAGGCAATATGACGCCGTAAACTTGGATACGAGTAAACACGTAAGAGCAAACAAAAAACTTCTCTAATCTATCATGATCCTTTCAATGAAACTGATAAAGCAGCCGAACCCGTAACCGAGCCGAGTACGTAAATATTACACATTACCATTGTAATTGTCTTGGTTCAAACCTCTCGATTCTCGGAAATCGATACAGAGTTAAATTCGAGTATTGTAGATGCAATATACTTGTCAATTCCGTATATTGTTCCCTCATATATCCGCCAAAATTCTTACTCTACTCTTTACTTTTGATTAAAATTCATAGGCCTCTTTTACTTATCCCAAACTTCTCATATTTCTCTTTTGAGCAGCACTATAATAAACATAATATATAGAATAATCCTGATGCATTTAAATTTGCTACTAAAAATTGCTACCAATGATTGATGGTAGGATATATCCTGAGATGGTTGGCTCGACTAGAATAAGGATAAGGTCTTAAATAAAACATGATTTAAGCGTCAAAAAAAAAATTAATTTTAAGATCCTTGTAGCCTAAATAAAACGTGAGTTCATAGAGTGCGTATGACTGCTTACTACGATAGTACAAAGTCACGTCGCACAGTGTAAGAGATTATCAAGACAAACATACGACTCTCTGTTGGCTACGTGACGACAGCATTGAATAAACGATTCAAAAACTTCCGACGTAGTATTATTTTGTCATTACGTCATCGCCACACTACTTTACATATCGAGTTATCGTAAAAGGACATCGAAAGGTCAAAGGCGGATTACAATGCGAATTCTAAATCGCTTCTAATTCAGTGTGAAGTGACTCTTATGCCCCTTTTTCTTGTTGTGCAAACTGTAGTAAATAAGGCAAGTTCAAGCTTATCTAAGACGTGAATTTCCTCCGTCACCTACGTACAGTGCGAAGTGGATCAAGGGCCTCTCGCACTCCTTCGATGCGATAACCGTCTAGGTTTATGGTCGTATAAAACCAAACGCTATTTATAAATGTTCTTGTTGTTTTAACTCGAGTGAATAAAGTATAATGAAAATATGTATTTTATTCACTCAAGTCTCAAAGTTTTTAGTACAGCAAAAAATATATCAAGTAGGTGCATGTTAAATTACTGGTATTTAGGAATTCTATAAATAAATAGCAATGGTTATCAACAAGCACAGCATTACGGCACATATATAGCAAAAGGTGCCCTTTTGGACTATATCAACTAAATTAACGCATCAAAGAGACATTTAGGTAAGAGATAGATTTACTAAAACGTTAATAAACTTAGATTAACTTTTTTTTTTGAATTTCTTATTTGAAAATGTTTGTTCAGAACTATTTCGGGTCACTTAAATATGTGCCCCTCAGGTCGTAAGTTGCCGATCCCTGAAATAGCATTATTTAATTATTGGGTAAATCAATCGTATACTAACGTTAACCGTTAGAAAATCTAAATGAGACACACAACTACGACACCGGAGTAAGTAGCACCGTTTAATAGAAGTTATTTCTCAAATCTTAACGAAGCTAGAATCAATACATAGTTCAGTTACTTGGCCCTGATAACGATAGGATATAATTACAGGAAAATATAACTAAAGGACATCTGAAATAAGTATTAAATAACACGTTTCCGCTGGCAAGCAATCGAGACAGAGCCGACACACGTGGCGGAGCCCTAGTGTCGGGTTGCCGTTGCCGCCGCGCCTTACAAGGGCTTTAGCTAATGCAACTGTTTACGGTACAAATTAGCAACTCGACAGACAAGATCGACAATTATTTAGCAAGTTGCCCTTTGCAAGTATAACAGTTGCACCCTTTTTTATTAAATCATAATGAAGGTGAAGTTTAAGTAATACATAGTTAATATCAAACAATATTATTAAAAATATAGATTATATATTAAATTCTTTTAATGTTAAATAATAATATGAAAAGAGTATTGTAACATCAACCTTTAGAATATCATATTAAATGTCGTGATCTCAAAGCTTCGCGGCAATATGTCAAGCTAGACTAGTAGCATATTTATGTTAAGACATTTTCGTTTCCGCGTCTGATCAATATAAAGTCTATGGTGACACTAAACGACAAAATCGTTACAGTAACTACAGCAGTATACTATAAGCGTCACGGATAAAGGTCGCAGTTCCGAGTAGCCGGCCGGAGCCGTTGTGTTGACTCGAATTGTTCACATTACCCGGTGTCTTGTTCTGTTCCATCGTTGTTTAACACTGCCGGCCTATTGTGTTGTTAACGGTCCGAGGGTACTCTCGACGCGCGAACTGTGCCAATGTGATTTTTATCAATTTATATATGTACCTCTTGTGGCCCTTGGAACCAAAATCTGACATTAAGTTAATGTGGGACTTATCTATACATATAATAAAAATGTAACTGATCGCTGTCTGTACATGGAAGATACTTGAGAAAAACTGGGGGCCTTCATAAACGCAATAAAACCAAAAACAATAATTATTAGAATTTTTGTCTGTTTGTCCGTGCGTTTGTTACCCCTAACCTCAGAAACGGCTTAACCGATTTGGGTGCGGTTTTCACTTATGTATTGTGGTAAGCTTCACTTAACATTTAGTGTTTGTTTTATCTCAATCAAAGATAGTTTATTGATAAAAACGACCATAAGCTCCCTTGATAATGATTATCAATTTACATTTACTCAAATAGGAAATAAATGAACAACACGAATGCCAACAAACGAATAGTAAATTAAGAAGCACCCTGTGAAATTTCTGGTGGTTTTGAAATCGAACTCGCTGCACCCTGACAATAAAGCGTTAGGCGCAGTGTCGGGGGCGGGGCGACGGCCGTTGCACCTGGCAACCGCGCCGGCATTCCTCACGCACTCCTTTTTATGCTATCCTACGGGATTGATCCGACCACTCTTACCAGACCCCTTCCCTTCCCCGACCCCATTTATCAATAGCAAAGGGAAGATGACAGCGAAACCCAACAATAGTTCAGCTTCCACTAGCCAAGCGATGGGACGCATCTCTAAATCTAATCCTTTTTAATTTCAACCACTGTATCTCGACATAATACAACTACGTATAGATGTAACACAACAATCCGTACGACCGCAGCAAGTTATGAATCAATATTTACACAGTGAATTCCAGTTGTTTGTACGATTGATTTATGACACCCTTTAAAGTATTCGAGGGCTCGAAAGAATTAGCGACCGAGTTCGAAATGGCTTTCAATTGCTCCGCTTTAATGGAGAGCTGTCACAGCTGTCGAGTTTGGATCTCTAAAATAAGGTGTCGAAAGTAACAAAGAATGAACGTTAATTTGATGTTAAATTGTTGTTAGCGAGGACGGAACGTGGCGAAATGTGTGTCAAAGTACTAAATGTATGTTTGGAGCTGCGCTTACGCGTTAACCGCCAACGTGTGCGTTAGCGTCGGAGCCGAGGCCGTAACGAAAACATCAAACCTGTTCGGGTGTAGTTAAATTTTTATTAAATAAACACATGTGTGCGGCCCACTAACTGATAGTGGGAAAACTAATTATTCTCGCATTACCTGCGCAAAGTGATCATTTTATTTTTAATGTAAACAGCGACTCGAACCTATAAATACCAAACAAGGCATTAAAATAATACTCGGATCTAGATAAAAGTGACTATCATTTGTATTCCTCTATTAGTTTTACAAATTCTAAATACTGTCTTAAGCGATACAGACATAGAAATCTGTCAATTTTATTTTACATCCAGAAATGAACTTTTTAAAGTACGCATAAGACGACTAAACTGTAGTAATATAAAGTCTTAAAATTAGTTTACCTCCCTATTAACTGTCAATTTAGCCCTTCTAGAACTAAGCATAGCAAAAATCTGTGGGAATATTGTAGTCATGTAGTTGACAATGTTAATGCTATTCGAAAGGTCTCATAACCGACATACTAAAAACTAAAAAAACGTAACATTCAATAGCATTCCATCAGTACGGAAATCCATTGAATTCAATTTCACTCACAAACATCAGCGTGTGTCTCGGAGATAACAAAAAAAAAGTCTACATTCACCACGTCCGAGCCGGTTCATCAACAAGATTGAGCGGCATGACGTGCATATTTAACGCCAAATCACACACAGTACCGCGGTCGCTTCCCCGAAGACACTATGTCTAATAACAAAACTTTCACCGGAGCATAGGCAGAGTTCAGTAAAAAAAAATTAGCATCTATTTAGTGCTGCGTTAGGCAGCCAGGTTGGTCATTGTGCCCATCGTTAACTTCCCATTCGCCGCGTCACCTTGCGTGCGCGCATCCAAGATGGCGCTTCGTTAGTGGAGCATTTGTCAAGATAATTGTCCGAACGGAGCCATTTGAGGCATTGACGTTTCCGTATTGTTATAAATAGCTCTCATATCTCGCGTGCGTTGCTAATATATAGCTTAATCGAAACGACGTAAAGTTTAAATTGAGTTTGAACGAAAATCTTAAGTATGCAACGGTGTCGCATAGGTTAGCCTTGGCTTTGACATCTCGTCACGTAGTCAAATTGAAAGGTTTTGTGCTAAATTGTGTGGATGTTAAGTTAAAGAGATGACAAGAGTATACAAACAGAATTGTTTCTGTTTATGTACATAAATATAAAATGTCACAATGTTGGAATAAAACTAACTAGTGTCTTGTCTTAGTAAAATTAAATCCCAAACCAAGCATACAATTGCAAGATCTCAAGACACTGTGAGCGTTATGTAGCTTTATGCAAGAATTAATAATTGAAAATAAGACGGTACTTCGCCAACAACTTTGACATTCGGACGTCAGACACCTGTCTTTGATTTGGTTTACATTGATTTTAGTCTTAGCGCTTTAACAAATATGTTATTCTTTTGTTTTATATTTACATCTACAAGCATAATTCTCAGCCCACTATCGCTGTATACACACTCCTAGTCTAGTAAAATTCATCAGTAAAATATAAGTATACAATTCAGCCATTTTTTCGTTAATATTGCGAAACATTCATCAACTTTTCGATTAACTAACAAGGTGATTTATTGATTACAACTTTTTAAAACAAGTTTGGTCGGTGCAATATTCGACAAAATTAAAAAGGTCGTTTAGTTTGTGCAATATAGTTACAAGAACATCGGTTTATAAATAGGTTTGGTTTCTAATTAGGTACCTACAAATTACAACCATCGCTTTGGGATTTAATCATTATTATTTCGTTAATACAGTATGTTTTATATTGTCCAAATTTCTGTGGCTCTGCTATTCTTAGGTAGGTACTCAACGGTAGCAATTTTCTTGTATTTTGTTTAATTTGATAAATATATTTTTATGGGGACGTTTTATACAAGTTATTTTGGAAACAAGGAGGTTTGCGGCGATGTATAACTCAGGTGTCAAATTTAATGATGACAACAGAGTGTGTTGTACGACTACGTTACTCATTGAGGGTTTAGGAAAAAGTATAAAAATAAATAAAATGGGCTCATGCTCATAACCAAGGGGGAGTAGAGGTTAATATGTTATACGATAGCAATACTAGGTTCAATATGTCTACCTATGAATAGCAACTGGTACCTGGAGGCAAGTGTATAAGTAAATTACTATAAGTCATTCTTCCCAGTCGATACATCATACCACATGCGTATTCAATTAAATATATATTTTTGAATTAGCTAAATTTCAAATAATTGTTTCGTGGAATGAATTGTGAACATTCATTGTGTTAATAAAGCAAACAGTGTAGTAGCTGATATTGTTTAACCACCATTTACACTAATTATTACGTAAGCGTGACGAGGGATCACACTTGGGTATCGACAACTGTGCTTTAAGAATCCTACCTACTTCTTATCGTGAAAATTAGCAACTTAAATAATATTTGTTATCTTTACCTAACAGAAACAATAAGCTAAGTTGTTGCGATATTAAGATATATATAAGAAATGAGTACAATAATCAAACAAGATTACTGTTTTGTTGTTTTGAGTTGTTGTTGTCTTTTATGGAAGAAGTTGGCAAACTAGCAAGCGAATCACCAACGCGCCACAAGCATAATGAGTTGCAGATGCGTTGCCTACCTTTAATGGACAGAGAAGACGGTAAACGGGGAAAAGGATATTTCCTTTTCCAATCTATAGCCTCGTCCATCAAATCATCTTCCCGTTCCCATCCTATGCTTATTAGAAAATGATGGGAAGAGGAGATTTGTACCTTACTCATCAGACGCACCGCAGAAAACTTCTACTTCAAGTTTGTCTTCTGTAAGATCGTGGTATTTCACCGGTTGAACTAGCCAATTCGTGCAACAGATGTTGTTGTTGCGGGCTCTACCACTGGTGAAGACCAGGTAATTAATAATTTTAACTTTATCTAATCTTTGGCTAAAGGTATAGAAATGAAGTCATGGTATATACTCAACGTTAAATGTAGATATCCTTTACTATTTTGTATATTTAATACGACCAATGTAAACTGGCCCCAACAGGGTTACTTACCGTTTTATTGTTTGAACAGGTGCGACAGGCATTTGTTTATAACGAAATAATCAGCGTGCGTCTACTATGAGCCGACGACTTATTACCTGATTATGAGCTCTACTTAAATTGGTCGCTGATTCATGGTTCTTTTACATACATTTATATGTATACATAAAAGAAGAAACTGACTGACTTATATATCAACGCACAGCCCGAACTTGAAATTTTGAACATAGATTCTTTCAAAATTAAGAAAGGATTTTTATAAATTCATCCTCTAAAAGTAAGGGATGAAAGTTTGTATGGAGTAATAATTTATATCCTGTGTAATCATATTAAATAGGGTTCAACTTAGGCTGGATAGTGGTAGATTAAATTAAATTGTACGACGGGTGAAACCGCGGGGCTCAGGTTGTATTATATAAAGTTTAACCAACATTTACCGATTTCTTATAAACTTGTTGTGATACAAGCTTTCTCTCTATCTTTCTCACTGAAAAAACTGAGATGACAATATGTTTTGTGTGAATGTTTACGGCAGTGTAAACTCACGGTTACACAAACATATTGCAGAACATACTGAGAGCTGTTAACATTACCAGAGATAGAATGTAAATAGATTTGTTTAACAAGAAACCCCAACTCAGAGTATAGACAAACTAGCTGTTACACCACGGATTGTCTTTTCTTTGGTTACAATGAATCAAAATCATAAAAAACTACTATTACTATTTTTTGTAACATTATACTTTAATAATTTTATATTTATGCTATGTTTATTCACACTTCAAAAACAGTTATTGATTTTTAAACAAACCAGTAGATTAATTAGATTTACGAATAAATACTCTATTGCATTCAGCAAAAAGGCTAATATTGTTTGATGCAGACACATCAGATCTCTACTTTCTCAGCGATATGTGAAATTTAACTCCTGCCCAGCCGATTGGATCTTCGTTGACAGTTTTATAAATCCGCTGAGTATAATGATCATATTTTTTATACAAACATGTGCTACTGACGTTAATTGAGATTGACAACTAACTAAAGGTTGATTATATAACAAACCATATAAGTTTTATATTTTTGTTAACAGCTATAAACTATACAGGGTTAGATTACATAAATCTGAGAATTACAGAGACCAACAAGCCTTTTTATCATGCTCATATTTTATAAATTAACAGGTATAAACTATACAGGGTTGGATTGCATAAATCTGAGAATTCCAGAGACCAACAAACATTTTTATTATGCTCATATTTTATAAATTAACAGTTATAAACTATACAGGGTTTGACTGCGTAAAACTGAGAATTCTTGAGACCTACAAGCCTTTTATTATATTTAACTATATGTGTACGTACACATGTTCGAAACGTCTTTCGATTAAATTTTCAGGATCGTGCCGTGCGAAGCAGGGACGGATCTAAGTATTTTATAAATATTTTATTATAATCTATACTGCATGATATTGTTTATCTAAATCTGACAACACTATTCGGGTAACACAGTAGTGAAAGCTTGTTTTTTTATAATAATTTTTGATAAGTATTCCTAACACCGTCGCTGCGTACGTCAGCGTATGAACCTCACTTATCAGTGATAGCGTGGTAATTATCTAACACTGATAACGTGTGTGCTCACAACACATGTTGCTGTTTCCGTGTACATTGTGTGAGAACAAGTTACTCATTTAACAAACTCAATTTTAGAATACCTCTCACACGCTAAGAGTCGCATAGCTAGAATAAAGAGCTCTGTTAGACCTTTTTCAAAGACGAACGAAATTATTCGAAGGAGAAACTGTTCTTCGTATAAATAACTAAAAAAATAATACCTATAACGGAATGTTAGACTTGATACAATTTCACGTCCACGTGAACCTGACCCCTAGAATCGCCAACGGCGAGTTACACAAGGGTTCATTCTAATTTGGTTTTTACGATTTAAGAGTGTTAGCCTCAGATTTAGCTTACAACCAACGCACATTTATCAATGTACATATTAACTAAAATATAATTTAGGTTCTCATCAAATAATAGATGACTGTATACAGTTTTAATGCCGTATCTTACACTATAAGACTCTTAACAAAAATGTTGACTGTATTTCTTTAATAATTTTCAGATGTTTCTTGAAATAATTAGCGTTATAACAGTTGCGATGTTTAAATCGATAGTCACATGTATCATTCACGTGCTCCATTTTGGTTCACCAAGCATCGGACACAACCGTAATATAAATCTTAGCGGCTCCCGTACAACTGGATGACAGAATGCATCCACGATGCCTTACCATGGTGCGTCTAAGTTTTTATACAACTACGAGATAGTCGAAGCAACTTCACATGTAAGGAAATCCTGGTATCTACAGTTACTTCATCATTTTAATACAAGACTCAAATAGTCTTGACTAGAGCTACAACTCAACTGAAGATAACAATATACTAAAAAAATCATTTTATACGTTCGTAAGTGTTGGATATTAAGATTTTATAACAATCAGCATACGTATATATGTATTAAGATTAAATGTCTTATAGTATATAATATGAGGCTATAGTTATACTATTTAAAACGAAAAATACACCGGACTTTAAGTCCTCATTTACTTTAAGTACTCCTTCCAAAAGTATAATCTATTACATTACTAAAAATGAACGCATTTATTTCGAATTACACAAATAAATTAATAATAATAATGAAATTGTGTAGAAAATATGAAATAAGATAAATTAACACTATATTTATTAACATTAACATTTGGTCCAAGAAATATTTACATAAAACTTTACGCAAGTTTCACGTTTTAACAATTTTTATTTTACACATAAAAAGAATAACAGATTTTACTGTTGAGGCATTTCTTTATTTTAATTTATTCATGATTCATTATAACCTGTTGATACCCTTCTTTCACCTTTATGGCGGCAAAACAGTAGATTATACTACATTTTTAACCTGTTTAATGCCTTCTTCCGCCTTTATGGCGCCAAAACAGCAGATTATACTACATTTTTAACCTGTTTAATGCCTTTCTTCCGCCTTTATGGCGCCAAAATAGTAAGTCTTCGTTCCGTCTTAATTTTGCCGCCAATTTTATTGAATTTACATTAATATATGGAAAATTGTTCTATTAAATATATATTTATTCTCACTAAGTATAATTATACTTCCTTGGTGATTAAACACTTAAGTTGCGTAATGGTATTACTATACAGAATATTCATAAAAAAGTAGGTAGGTAGTACCCACATTGTTCTATACTTTTTTGGCCTGATGAATTCCGTTAGATCAACACTTAAAACTGGCCAGCCTACTCACACACGCAAAGACAACACACGCAAATCATGTATATCGATTAGAAATCTTTATGATGTTTTGCATTTTGGATGAGAATGAAAAAAGAACTTACCCGATTAGATTCCAAGGCCTCGGCACTATGTTCCTCCTTTTGTCGGAAGCAATTAGTGCACTTGCTTTTATTGAAGATGTTCGGTGCAAATTTCCTGCAATCCGAGCGCCCAGACATCATTGTCAGAGGTCAGGGGTAAGTTAACGTTCACTATGTCACCGTGCACAGCATGATGGTACTAAAAACACAAACACTTAATGAATATTCGCCTTTTTTATTAAACGAACACGTAGTTTTTCACGCGCGCACCCACCGGTGAGTGAGCTATCAGCAAAATCACTGCAAGTAAAGTGAACGTAAGCGTCATACAAAACACATGCACAACACAATCTCCTTCGGAAACCGAACTCCGAAGTAGTCGAATGATCGCGTAAACAATATTCGTATTCACGTCAAAATAAACATCGATTTTACAACAAACACGCGGAGTTTGCGACCGCACAACAACACGACCGCCCGTCCATTTTACATCTGATAGAAAAGCAACCACAAGCGGCGAGCGAGCGGCGAACAAAGTTGTTGTTTTACAACTTCTCTTTTCTTGTTACGTCTTGTAATAGAAATTCGATGTGGTGGTAACTTACAAGTGTAGTAGTGAAACGTGTCGTCTCGCTTTTACGCGCGCAACTTGTGTTTCTTTGTCCTGCTCACACTTTTCATTACCTAAGTTAAGCCGACGTTCTGACATCTATTGAGAGTTTTCTGTTACTCACAATGATAGCAAGTACAATGACAATGGACACATTGAAATTACTTGATAATTTATTAAGTGTAAAATAGATGGCGCTGTTTTGTAAATGTTTTTCACACGCTTCATTAAAACATTGTTTTCAGATCGTTGAGCCCTTGTGAAAGCGTATGATAGCTACACATCACTACCCGCATTTTACCAAGCCAGTTACTGCCAGTTACATCCCTAAAAAATAATAGGAAGAGCATGTTTGCTCTTCCTATTATTTTTATATATGTTATATCACCTATATCACTAGTTGGTTTATCGCATTAGCTATAATATAAATTGGGGTATTTATTTAAATTACTATTATATAATTATCATTTATAATTTGACGTATCAAGTCAAACGTAACAAACCTATCTTTTGATAAATAGCTTTTAAAGATTTGTATTTTAACATTTAAGGATTTTTTTATGGGAGAAGGTGGCAAACGAGCAAGTGGTTTACTCGATGTTAAGCCGCTACCCTTAGACATCTGCAACAAGTTATTCAGGTGCAGATGTATTGCTTTAAATAGGCATTGGAGGAGATAGACAGGAAAGGGAATAGTTCCTTTTCCTATTCATCCCCTTCCCGTCCAATCCACTTCCCCTTTCCATCCTATCCTATCCTATTTTACATATAAAAGACAACGCAGAGCGAAGCTCGGTCCACAGCTTGATAATAAATTACATTTTAAGTCTCATAATATAAATTCTACGTAACAATTGAATTTACGTCCAATTGCCATAACTGTCCATACATAACGCGGAGTGATAACAATTAAAAAACCGAACACAAACTCCTTGATGAGAGAGACGTTGCCTGTTACTTCTAATTAGCTCAGTGCAGAGCACTACCCACCGACCGGGTTCCCGCCTTTTCGTGGCGGTGGGGCTCAGTAGCCGTGGGTCCGTGAGGACCGGCCAGAAGGGCCGCTCGGGTTGGGCTTCTGGGCAGCCCGCCCCTCGAGCCAGCTGGTGGCTGCGGGGGATCTGCCCCCGCAGCGAGTGAGGGTGAGTCGCGGAGAGAGGGGAGTGTTGGTATTGCGGTGTGCCACTCGCCCTGTCCTCCGCGACTCAGCGGGTTCGCAACGCAAATGCGGCGGCGGTGGGGCTTCGAGGGGAGGGATTGGCCCACCCCTTGCAGCCGCATTTCGCGTAATCCCGGCGGCAACGCTGGGACCGTGGGCCTCTGTATTTTTTAAGACAGGGGCCGGGAGGAGTGAACCTCTATAAAAAACTCAAGGGGGGAGGGCGGGGAACCTGCATTGCACGGTGTTGCCTCCGAGATGCGCCCCAGAACATCTTGGGGCGCGGCGCCCTTTTAAGGGCGTAGTGCGGGGCCCCATCCCGAGTGGCCAGTGGGCGTCGCGGTGTCACGTGCTATTCATGCTCCCGTGGCGCCCACACCACGGCTATGAGGGAACGTTTGGTTTTTAGTGGGTACGCCCGTCGTAGGGTAAGCCCCACAGACCCCCCTGTTGCCCTGAACAGTGGACATGTATAAATAATCACGACACATTGGTGATTAATATCCGATTTAATATTGATTCTTGTATCCCACTCAAACACCCCATCCATGTGTATTGATTTTTTTTTCCATAATTTCCTACTTCACTGTCATATATTCAACTGTACGAACACTTATATCC